>FXLY01000006.1:574344-659093 GCA_900180425.1 Maudiozyma saulgeensis
GAAATCTTGTCGTATAAAAATTTTATTTGTGGGTGGGTTTTTTTTTTTTTTTTTAAAAAAAAAAAAAAAAAAAAAAAAAAAAAAAAAAAAAAAAATACATATATATCTATAGAATAAGAAAAAGCAGTGAAAGATAACTAACAAAATACAACAACGAATAACAAGATTAATCAAGCATTACCAAAAGCAGAATCACACACACTGCAATCAAACTCAATAGCCAAATATGAGTAGTCCAAATCTTTCAAATGGGATAAATCTTGCATTGGATCCAAATTTATTATCATTACATAAAAATCCACCACAATCAACATCACCAACCAGCTTTACAGGAAGTCCCATCACTAATGAATCCACATCAGGCACTACTGTAGAGCAACCAAATGTAGGCTCTTTAGTAAATAATCCATATGAACAGTATGGTAATATGCCATTACCACAATTGGTTCCTTTAATCCTACAACAGAAACAAATGACTTTTGCACAATTGTTAGAATCACAGATAGAAGAAGAGATCACAGATATACCATCTCCAGATGTTGAACCAATTGATGTAAGGGATGGAATTCCAAATAATACTGACCAACACGAAGTAAATGAAGATGAAGAAGTAGAACAATCATCGTCATCATTAATTCCTTCCACGGAACCAACTACAAACAAAATTACAACAACATCAACAGTTGAACCAACGGACTCTACAACATTAGAATCCATCCGTTCAACAATGGTCGAACAAATCAATACAGCTATGAATGAATCCTCGTTAGCTTTAGAGACCGTATCTTTACTCTTATCGGCAGTACGAGAGAATAATGCCAAGAGTTCTCTATCACCTTATTTAAAGAGGACAATCCCGATGGGATCATTAAATGGTGATCGTGTTAATAATCCACCAGATATTGAGACTCAATTACAAACTATTCAATTTGGTGTAGGTTGGAAATTAAAATCGTTAGATGAATCACGTACTATATTAAGAGATACTGCAGAATCCCTATGGTCAATCTTAGCTAAAGAACATTCATATTGGAAGATGATCTCTGAAGTGGTCACCAATAGTGATGTTGTCTTCAAAGTCCGTGAACGTGGTAGTGCGCAACGAGTCCTTGGAATCAAATATGGTTACGAAGATAGTGGTTCCACCTACCGATTAGATCGTGGAGTAGCATTATTAAGAAATAACGAAGAATTAAATAAATTGGAACTGGTACCATTTAGTGGAGATTCATCTAGACAAAGTAATTCATCAAGCTTACATAATAAATCAAAAAGTGGTAATACTGCGACGAGTGGTAGTATAAAAAATATGATAGGAGGAATAAATGCGACTCCAGCGGTGACAGTTCCAATGATTAATCATGTCGAGAATGGAATTAATGATGGATCTCATCAATCAATGAAATATTTCTTAAGGGTACGTATATTTACCAAGATTGAATATGAGGATGATTATATTTTAAGTGGTGAAAGTAATGTTGATCCAAAATTTTTCACAATGGGTACCATTCGTTCTCAAATTCATAAATTTAAAGATATTATATTTGAAAAAGAATTAATGTATCAATTAAAGAAAGAATGTAGTTCATTAATTTCATATGGTGTACGAATTGAAAATGAAAATAAAATTACAATTGAATTACCTCAAGAAAAATTTGAAATTGAATTAGTTAGTGTTGCTGAAGATGAATGTGAAGGCGGTAGCTTATCTAATGGTGGTACCGCTACAAGAATTAATGATAAACGTGCGAATTTAATATTAATAACTTTAAGAATATTATTAGTTGTAGTATTTAAAAAGAATTTAAAACGTCGTTTATTACCTGGTCATTTAAAATCGGTTAGTTCTCATATATCTACAAACAATAGTAGTAAATCTACAGATGGATTATTATTAATTAGACCAATATTAGGCACATTACGTCATCAAAATTATAAGACATTATTATTACGAATCATTCGAGAAAATGTATTAGATATTATTAAAGACAGTTCGATTACAGTTACTAAGAAACGCGATACTAGTTCGAATCAAGCAAATGAAGTCCGTGCACAGGATGAACACATTGAACAATTAGATCAAGATATTCAATCCTTTAATCAATTATTAAAGATGCCAATAACACAATTAACAATAGTTTTACCAAAAGAACAGATTTTAAGAGTGACATTACGTACCACAAATTATTGTAATGCCGTAATTCATGTAATATATGAGGAACAGAAAGACAATGTATTATTTGATACAACATTTACAGAATTTAAAGAAATTGAAGAATTTTTACATTTCTTAATTAATGAATACGTCATACCAACAACACTATAAAACAAGAAAAGTGGGTAGTTCGATAGGCAGGCTTCTTTGGTTCCCCCCGTGCTTTTTTACAGAAAAATTTTCTTCTTCACCGAACGAACGAATAAACAGAGCCCAAAAAGCGCCAATTTTTTTCTTTAGAAATACGTAAATATAGTGTATATATATAAAGAGGGAAGCACACACACACAAATACATAAAATTAATATATATATATAGTTGTTTTCAAAGAATACAATTAAGCTAGTAAACAATAAATTAGTATCAAAGATGGGTTATACTTTAACAATTTTAGGATGTGGTGTTATGGGTCAAGCGATTCTTTCTGCGATTTATAAAGCACCAAAAGTTACAGATTCCAAAATTGCGTTACTATATCCAACTCATATTATTGCATGTAATCACGATGATGCATCTGTTAAACAAGTTGAAGATTTAGTCAAAGAAATGGGTGAGTCACCAAATGGTATTACTGTTAGTGTTACTCATTCTCGTAATAATGAAGCTGTATCCCAATCTTCTGTTGTATTATTAGGTACCAAACCATATTTAGCTGAAAAAGTTTTAGATGGTGTTGCACCAGAGATTAGTAATAAATTAATTATATCAATTGTTGCAGGTTGGACAATTTCACAATTACAATCATATAGTAAAAAAGTTTCCCGTATTATGACCAACACGCCAGCACGTTATGGATATGGATGTGCAGTTGTATCTCATTCTACAGAGACATCAACTGAAGATAAGACATTAGTTAAAGAACTAATTGATCGTGTTGGTACATGCATTGAATTACCTGAACGTAATATGGATGCCGCTACATCCTTGGTTGGATCTGGTCCAGCATTTGTTTTATTAATGTTAGAATCCATGACAGAAGCAGGTATTAAAATGGGTATACCATTCAAAGAATCTTTACAATGTGCTACGAAAGTTATGGAAGGTACAACAAAGATGTTGGAATTAAGCGGACAACATCCAAGTGTATTAAAACATCAAGTTTGTACACCAGGTGGTACTACAATTGCAGGTTTATGTAAAATGGAAGATCACGGTGTTAAGAGTGGTTTAATCAATGGTTTCCAAGAAGCAGCAGATGTCGCAGCCAAACTAGGTAAGAAATGATTTCAATATATATATATATATATGATATACTTTTATATAAGCTAAACTGATCTATCCTTATCTTCCGCCCACCTGTGCTAAGCCGTTGCCGCTATAGCGAAAAACCCACACAGCCCACGCACCCACACCCTTCCATTTCACCGAGACACACGCACGCGCACACCGCGAGCATTCGCTGTGTCACGGCCGTTTTTGCACTGAAAACATTCAAACAAGTTTATCGAGCAGGGGACACAAGAAAAAAAGTGTGACTATCTACATGTATATATATATATATACGCTGCAATACTCCAACAACATCTCACAGTATTAACAACAGAAACAAGTTTATACTAAAGTGTATCGATTGGAGTTAGATATAATCGATACAGTGGATTGTAAACAATAAAGTATGATCAGTCATCACGTTCATTATTCTTCCATCTACGTGATAACTCCAATAATTCATGGAATGAGCGATTTCCGGAATAACTCTTTTTTTTCTTTCTTGCGCTGCATGTTTTCGATTGAGAGAGAGTCATTCACTTTTAAAGGAAATTAGTTCGTATGATTGGTAATAACAATACTGTGAAGTGAAATTCCATATTTACTTCAAATTTTGTCACAAGTATAACTGTCATTTCTTCTTGTAATTATATATATATATATATATATATGGAGCTGTAGTAGTTGTAAACTGATTTATTTGTTCATATTGTAATGACTATTATTAAGGGAATAACTTACCCTGTTTTTTAACCAACAAAATATAAGTACACACAAACACACACTTACACTAATTCTTTTTTCTTCTTTAAAATCATGGCAATTGGTACAACAGATGAAATTAATGCTGAGACATTCGCTTATGAAGAAAGTTTACCAAAATTACCGCTACCAAAATTAAATAAGACTTTAAACCATTTGAAAAAATCTTTAGAACCACTATATTATGCCGATGGTTATTATAAACATCCTTTAGATCCAAAGACAATTCATGATTTATCACAATGTATTGAAAATTTTGAAAGTTCAAAAGTGGCAGAAAAATTACAAGAGAAATTAAATTATTATCATTTAAATCAATCATCATATTTAGATAAATTACATCTAGATATTAACAATAATACTTCCGCAACAGATATTCAAGATGATATTTTACCAAGAAATCCATTTTTAATCTTAGCTGATGATGCAATTAAAGGTATTACTCAAGAAGATAGAGCAGCTGTATTAGTTCATTCTGCTTTAAGATTTATATCTGCTTTGAAAAAAAACATTTTACCACCTGACGTCGTAACAAATCATTCAATTAAAGATTCTTCAACAAAAATTGCTCATCTTTCAATGTTCCCATATAAAAATTTATTTGGTACAACACGTTCACCTGTTTTCCAAAATGGTGAAGTTGAAACTTTTGATTTACAAAAACCTTATACAATTTCAGATTTAGAAAATGATGAAGATGATGAAGAGGATGAATTTTCTTCAAATGAAAGTATTCCAGAAAATGATAATAATTCTGAACAAAAAAAAGTTAAAGATTGTTTTACACGTAATGGTATTACTATTGCACGTTATCCCGAATCTCGTCATATTGTCATCATTTCAAAAGGACAATATTATACAATAGATGTATTAGATGATGAAAATGATTTATTATATACATCAAATGAATTTACAAGTTTTTTCAATTATATTATTAAGGATTCTGAAAAGACTTATAATTTTAGAGCATCGACTGCATTAGGCTCTTTAACATCTCATAGTTTTAAAAATTGGAAGTATGCAAGAAAGAGATTACAAAAAAGATATCCAGAAGAATTACATCTAATTGATTCCGCTTTGTTTGTACTGGTATTAGATGAATCTGATGAATCTGATCTAATTAATAATGATCCAGAGGTAATTAATTCAATTGTTCACGATTATGATTATAAACCAATTAATAAAGATACAAATCAAGAATCTTCAATTAATTGTAAAAGATTATTTTATGGTACATCGATTATTGATCGTAAAGGTCATCAAGTTGGTTCATGTGTATCGAGATGGTATGATAAATTACAATTAGTTGTAACAAAGGATTCAAAAGCTGCAGTCATTTGGGATTCGTTCACTTGTGATGGATCTGCCGTATTAAGATTTACTTCAGAAACTTATACTGAATCGATTTTAAGACTAGCTAAAGATGTTAATGCAGGTGATCCTGAATTTTCTTTATGGCCAACAGTAAAACAATCTTCAATTCCAAACGATTTAATTAGAAAGGATAAAAGAACAATGACTTTAGATGAATCACAAATTAAAAATATTGTATTTAAAATCGATTGGTCATTTAGTAATATTTTAAATACTCATGTTCATTTATCCGAGACAAAATTAGCTGATTTAATATCAAAACATGATATTATTCATGCATCTGTGCCATTTGGTCGTAGATCAGCTTTAAGATTAGGTATTCAACCGGATTCAATGATTCAAGTGGCTCTTCAAATTGCTCATTATTCCTTGTATGGGAAAATGGTATTTTCATTAGAACCAATATCAACAAGAAGATTTAGAAATTCAAGATCCTCATTTATTAATGTTCAAACTCAAGAATTATTAGAATTATGTCAATTATTTATTTCAAATTCAATTAATGGTCCAGGCAAATTAGAAAAATTCTTAAATACTTGTGATTCTCATAGTCAAAATATAAGAAAGGCTAAAGCAGGTTCAAGTTATGAAAAACATTTTAACGCTTTAAAATATTTATATAAATTTCATGATCATTATGGAATTGATTTAGATGAGGACGATAAGAAGATTGCAGCAAATTTATTTGATAATAGTATCATTGCTCCATTTTCTCAACCAGAATTGATAGTGGCTAATTGTGGTAATAGTGCCACTACAACATTCGGTATTACCCCAGTTGTACCACAGGGATTCGGTATCGGTTATATTATTAAGGACGATCAATGTGATATTACAGTGACATCACAGTTTAGACAAGGTGATAGACTCATGTTTATGTTAGTGTGGGTACTTCATGAGATTCGTTCATATTGGAAAGAAGCAAGAACTTTGGATCAAAATAGAACGGGGGTAAAGATTAGTCCCGGTGTAGATAGATTATATCAATTGGATAATGCTATTAAGAGTAAGATGGATGGTCAAAGTTCAAATGAACATAGCCCATCTCCATCTTCCGCCCAACTAAATCATTTATCACATAACAAAAAATCGCTTTATGGGAATCATCACCATCCAAATAGCGGATTTAGATTCTTTGATATTGACTCTCATATCGATAGTAGAGGTACATCTGTAACACCTCCAATTGTTAATGGTAATAGAGTACTCATGGCTCAAGGTGATCCACTTCGTGGTCAATTTGATGGTTCCAGCAGTAAATTATCTGCGAAATTAGCAGCCCTATCAGTAAATGATACAAATTATAATTCATCTCAATCATTATCGGCGCTCACTGCATCTGAGAAATTAAATACAGGTTCCGAAATTCCACAAATTCAACCAAGTCATACAGCGGATTCTTCTGATTTCGATGGAGAAAGTATTAACTCACAATCTAATAGATATTCAATCGATAGTGATTCCGCTAATAGTTCAAGACCTGACTCTAAAAAACGTAACGTCATCAATTCTAAATTCGAAATAGATTTTGATCGTGCTGATGTTGGTAGAAAAGTTTCTACATACGAATAATGATAACCACAGAGAACAATCTGCCTTTTATTATTTATCCTTATATACTCCTACCAGTTCTTTTTCAAAAGCGTTCAAAAAAGGAAGTCAAAAAAGCCTACATAAACTCATATTATTTATTTTTATTTTCGTTTTCCTATTTATATACAGATGTAGTAATAAACTTACATTAGTACAAATTAGAGATATCTTCCTCTTGATTGCCATTATTCCCATAATCATAATCATTCCGTTGTCTTTTTTCATATCTCTTGCCCTGACTACTATTTCTACGTTTATAGTTAGAAATGCTCTTGTTTTGCTCAATCTTACCGTCTGTTTTAATTTCTAGTGTTCTTGTGATCTCTATCGTTCCTGTTTTAGAATTTGTCTTTTTGTTATTATTATTGTTGTTTTTGTTTTTGTTGTTATTATTGTTGTTATTGTTATTTGTACGTTGGAACCTCGATTGATTGAAACTAATCGATCTAGCATTCGTTTCTTTATCATACCAACCATCATTTTGGTTATAGTCGTTATAGTTGTTTTGGTTGTATCTTCCAGCATTAGCATTAGCATTACGATTGTTGTTAGGCCTAGAATTGTATCCTGTGTTTCCATTGTTACGGTCGTTAAAACTTAATTGCTCATTTGTATTTGTATTAGTTGGTGTTTTATTGAATCTTGATATTGGTTGATGAGCATCAGGTAAAGGCATCTTATTAGGTCTTGGAGGCAGTGAACTTACTTCCTTCGCTATATTAATTGTATTGTATCTAGAAGGTTTCTTTGCGGCAGAATTCTCTTCTACATTAGATAATTTATTTTCTCCAACATGACTTGGTGTCTTCCTAGATGGTCCTAACGGTGGTGCCTTTTTCATTGGAGGTTTGTGTTGTGCTGACCTATCATATTGACTTCTTGAGTTAGAATCTGCATCGTTAACATGACCCCGAGGTGCCGTTGGTGCTCTCTGTGACATATTTTGGTGCATCTCTTCTTTATAACGTTTGATATCAGACTCATGACTTTCTTCACACAATAGTTGTAAACGTTCCACTGGTAGTGGTTCATTCTTAAAGAAATCATCCTGCTTGGCTGCTGCTGCTGTGTATCTTTTATATGGATCCAATGACAACAATTTGGCTAAAAATTTCAACCCATTCTCATCAAGATATTTGCCAAATCTTTCCTTTAAAGTACTCTTATACACGGTCTTTGTCAACTCAGCTCCCGGCAAATATCTAGCTAACTTCCATTCTTCTTCAGTTGGCGTCCCCATTAGCTTAAAGATAACATGTCCTTGATCAATATCTGTGGTCCCTTGTAAAATAGGTTTCTTTTCAAAGAATTCTGCAAATACACAACCAACACCCCAAATATCTACCGCTGTCGTATAATACTTCTCACCTAGTACTAACTCTGGGGCTCTATACCACCTTGTCACTACAACAGAAGTATATTTAGCACCAGTTCCTGCACTACCAGGATATTTCAAATTTGGTGGTGACCCATAATATAATCTTGCTAACCCAAAATCTGCAAGTTTTACCGTACCATTGTGATCGATTAAAATATTTGCGGTCTTAATATCTCTATGCATATATTTGGTACAGTGCATATAATTGATCCCTTCTAATAATTGTAACATAATATTCTTAATCTCAGACATTGTTAAAGTTATCCTAGGGTTATGTAATATACCAGCCAAATCAGAGACCATATATGGAAGGATCATATAAAAAAATTTATTATTAGTTTTGGTTGTGGAGTTTAGAGAATTTGGTTCCTTAGAAACATCTCCATCACCAGATTGTGAATCGGGAGGTGAATCAAATACCATTTCTATCAGTTTAATAATATTCTTATGGTTTAGTTTCTTTAGGATCGTAATCTCTCTTTGTGCGGTTATAGGAAATAAATCATTCTCTTCATTAACCAAAATCCTCTTCATAGCTACTTGCCTTTGAGTCTCCAAATGACTTCCTAAGTAAACAGAACCAAAGGTACCTTGGCCTAGTTTTTTTTCTACTTGATAATGTTTCAAAAACTTGGTAACACCATAAACATTCTCCTCAGGTCTCTTCTTCAAATCGATAGATTGCAAACCGGTCTTTGGATCTGTAACTACTGTACATATTTGCTTCATTTTCCCAATCGTATATTTTCTAGGAGTTACAATTGGAGTAGTTCCCTGCTTCTCAGCAACTGAGTTACTGGTTGTTGTTGGATCACTCATAGCTATAGTGATTATGTATATGTGTATGCAAAAAGTGTTTGAAAAACCCAGTAATTATTTGATGCAAAAAGTGTTTGAAAAACCCAGTAATTATTTGATGCAAAATAAAAAGTAATGCAATTTTAATTCCTATAAAATAAAGGGTATTCGGTACACCTAGGTTTCGAATAACGATATATAAATATATATATATATTTATGTATTGTTTCTTGTATGTAGTGGTCTTCCTAACTGTCTCTCTCTATCTTTTTTATTTTTTTCACTGTACTACTTTTTTCATCGGCACATAACAAAATCATGAAAGATGAGATTCTGTGATAATTTTTGTCCTTATTCAAGGCAAGTCAATAAAAACAAACAAATAATGTATTAATGAATAAGAATGAGGCAATCAACAAAATATACCAACAAGTTGAATGGTTGATGGTGGATACGTTTATTGTAGTGTTACATATTAATTACATATTCGAATATCCATCTTTTACTTATTCTTTCTATAATTGAGTCCAAGGATAAAACATGGATGATTTTGATACAATTCCCCTTAGATCATGAAGGGTTACTTGCATATTGTAAGTTCTAAGATCGAATGGTATCGTACTCGTTTGAATTAAATAATTACTTGCATAAAACACAGCAAGGGAAGATTCTCTTAGACCCATCGCACCCTTTTCGGTAAGGAATTTAAATTCTTGTAATGTTTCCCAAACATTTTTCACATCTTCTTTACTCCACAATTTTACTAAATTGTCCAGAATTTTATCTGTTGTGGAGTTTAGGTTATTGGTAGATGGAATCCTGGCGTTCAATGATTTGATTATACTTGAGTATTCAACATAAGTTATATTAAAGTTTGTACTTTCGTCTCTACTCTTAAGAATAGTTCTTGCAGCTGCAATCAATATCACCAATTCTAGATCGGATAATGTCTGTACCATTGCTGTAATATCGTTCTGGTATTGGTTAATACCATAATCAGTTATTTGTTTACACGTGGTGATTGCATCTTGTAATTCTTCGAAATTTGAACACTCACCAACTAATGGGATGAAACTATTTTTCAATACAGTTTGAGATTTAAACGTTTCATAGTTTTTATGTACTTCCAAAAACAATGGCGAAGATTCATCCTTTAATAGAGTTTCTACTATACTATTCCATTTTTTGGCATATACAATTTCGCCGTCAGAAGTTCGAGGAACCATTGGCGATAAACTTTCTCCTGTAGCAATAACAAAATCATCTAAATCGTTAGGTTCTGGAACATATATTACTCTTTGAGAAAAACGACTTCTAACCCTTTTCTCTAAGAATTCTGAGATACTCAATTTGGTAGTTGTACCAATGATACATACCGGTACCACGGAATGCTCTACCATATCAAATAAATTGTAGAGCAAAGTTTGTCTAACAGGTCCGGCAAACGTATCAATTTCATCAAATACAAAAATCACTGAAACTTTTGCAGATACACTGCCGTCTTTATTTGCATGTGTCTTGGTAGCATCCAATAATTTCAAAACTTTCTCAAATACCTCAGTTAATGAACCCGTACTAACATCAACACTATCATCTGTCGGCGTTAATTCATCCTGATTCAATCTTTTCAGTTCTAATTCAAGTTGTAATGCGATACTCTTAATAGCTGTTTGCTCAGAGTGTATTAACCCATTCAATCTAACAACGATAAATTGATCTGAATGTTCTTTAGATAGATATCGCAATTCATTATTAATTAAAAACGATTTATAACTGTTTCTAGGTCCAACCATAATAGCCGAATGACTCTCCTTCTGAATGATTGATTGTTTTAAAATTCTCGATACTTCTTGTCTTGTTTCTGTTAGATATGAAAACACTTTAGTTTCTTCATAAGGTAATGTTTGATTGATATGGCGTAATAATCGTGTCTTAAAATCAATAAAATCTGGATCTATTTTAGTGACACTAGAATTGTAATTGGGTGCATCTAGTTTAGTTAATTTATTTTTCTCATTTCGAAGGTGATCCTCTTCAAGGTCTCTTTTATTTGAATTTGGTGTCTGCAGATTATCATTGATTCTCGCTGCTGATGAAGTTCCAAAGACAACGCCATTTTGTTGATCTAGAATTTGTTCATTTTGTGTTTCAGACATCCTCAAAAATTATGTAGAGTGGGAACTCAATTCTTTCTATTTAGATATTTTTATGTTCTTAAAGTCATCCAACTTTAAAATATAAATGTCTATATTGAAATTGATTTGTTTACATTTTTTAATTTTTTAATATTTTTCATTCAATTTTCTTGAGAGCGATTATATAATGAACTTTAAAATAAGAGAAGAGACAGCATGAAGTGAATGCAGAGTGATGATATCCAGAACACAGATAGATGAGCTACAGCAAACATGCAATTAGACTTTTTGCAGCATAAATAATTCCTTGAGACAAATATAAAACAACAGATACCATATCGAACTTTTTCTATGACGAAGCTCATATAACCTTATGAGGAATTAATAGGATATGAATCTGCAGTAGCATTTGAAGAAGAATAATTTGGAGGATTCCAAAATTAGCCCTTGCTTTTACCAGAGTCCAAAGCTATAAAAAAGAAGGTTTTAGAACTTAATTGAAGATAATTATTTGATACCCTTCTTAAACTATGCGTAGGAATTACATAAAAGAAGAAGAAAAAAACTGGCCCAGATTCCACTAACAATCAAGATTTTTACGAAACTAGGAACGAAATTATACCTGTTTCTTCGGTGCTGAGTTTATCTGAAAGTTCCCTATCATCAGTAATCCTTTGTACTATTGGCCAAGCTAGATGTTATTAGCTTCAGAATAAAAATAGAGATAGAACTATAAATTTTCTGTAGTAACCGACAAATCGTTGATAGACGACAATGTACATTGGAGCTGGAAACGAATACGCTTTTATAAACGGAAATATATTAAAGTATATATAAACCAGAATAAGTTGCGATATTACAACAAAAACGTATACAAAAAATGTATCTTAACGTTCATATGATTGATACCCACTGCAACTTAACTACGCATCCACAATGCATCGGATCCAGAGAATAACTACATCATTTAAACATGATTCAATCGAATACTTAAATATGTGTTTTCAACAAATGATATCTTCTGCGTATTATTTCAATAAAAAAAATGGAGTTCCGCAACAAAATTTAAACAATTAGATAAGAATACGATGTCTGTGGAACATCAAAAAAGCATATATCAAGTCCAGCATTTCAAAGCTAGATCCCGTCTATTGTCTATAGTGGGACATGGTAAACTCCAAGGGTGTGCTGCAGTGCCGGAGTTTTCTTTCACTAGTCTCATATTCAAGTTCAGACCATTACTATTCTGCGCGTGAACACACATTGCGGATTTATAAGAGTTATTCTTTGCTTCAATCTCTATTTTTGCTACACAGGCCAGTTCTTTAAACGGTAGGATATTGGGATCGCTTTTTTGAGCATCAATTCTTGAAATAAATAACATCCAACCTGGATATTGGTTTAGTATAACGTTGTCAATTTCCAACGAGTAACCAGAAGTAAAGTGCCGGATGAACGACGAGTTTTGTACATATAGACGCAAATCCATAATGTTTCTTAGCATATAATTTAAAAGAGAAGAAATTAAATGCTTCGACGCTGGTAGTGTCGTTGACTGATCTGTATAACTAGATGCAAGATAGGCAGGTTTCACTAACTGGGAAAAAGTATGGCCTGTAACATTTCTAGAAAACTTTTGTGTCTTGATTTGATAGTTCTTAATTCCATTGCTTGACAATACTACAACAACCTCTTGACAGTACTTATCGTAACATTCATCAATTAATGTATAAGAAACTACTGTTTTTTCCTTCATATTTGTTTTTATATTGGAATATAGAGATTCCCAGTAGCTAATTGCTGAAGAATATAAGTAGGTTGTCTGAAAATCATTTGCTCCTATTGCAATAAACTTACAATTGCGTGACCCAGGCAATCTATCTCTTACAAATAATGTAACATTATGTTCTTGATGATGTGCTTCTACCAAACACCGAAATGACGCTAAGTAACATAGTAAGTAAATAATAATAAATTCCATCTTTAAAGAAATATGAAATTCGGAAATCACAGTCTGTTTTATTATTCACTCGAAAATGTGTTTAAATATAACGACTTAGGGATATAAGTATGTTAAGAAGGCGTAGTTTTAGAGCACCGCAACAAAATATTATATTTGAGGTAATGTCTTTCGAATTGTTGAAACCATTGGGAATAATGGCTCCAGTAATATGAGACTATATATATGCATATATTCTTTCACTATCGAACCAATTATAATGTAGTACTCTCGAGAACTTAGAGCTAACAAATCAGCCATCTTTATTGAAATAGTTTATTTAATATGATTGACATTATATTCGATTGCTCTTCACCGCTTTCTACTACTATATTTAGCAGTCATTTAACGGCTCCCTTTCAGAAACAAAGAAATGATCGTACGATTTTTTTTAAAGCGATTTGCAATTACGAAAGAAACAGCTGCAGGGAATAACTCATATAGTGTGGTGAACTAGATCTATCATATACTCACAGACACATAAAGAGCCACATCGACAAGTGATTAATGAGAATATCTTCCGTTTTTATATCTAACAGTTACAGCATTCTATTTAGTACAATTGAATAATAATTTGAATACAGTAATTATTTGTTTAAATTGTTATTTCATCTTTTGATAACGGCATCAACTTCACGTGCAATGATACCTTAAGTTTCTTACTATAGCTCAATAGTCTACTCTTCTAAATATATACTCCCTTTTGTATCTGTATTCTCTGTGGATACTGATCGGAGCAAGAACGTTTGAAAAGCATGTTGTTATAAACTTAAAAACTGTATAAAAATTCTTGAGTTTAATTTCCCACACATTATAATGAGTAGTAGTACAGAGATTGACTACTTCATTTCAGATATTCTTATCATTCAAATAAAAAAATTGTTTTCTGGTTTCAGCGGCTAAGGTAAACATTGTGTAATTAAATGAATACAACTTATTATTTTGATATCAGGTTCTGTATAAGGCTGCTTGGACCTACCACATCAAATTTCTTTGTTGAGATCTGTAATAATGCAACTTTGTTGACATATATAAGAAAGATCGTAATTTGAAATCGTAATTTGTTGAGTTTTAAAATTTAAAACCCCCCCAAAAATTTAGAGAAACTTGGAACAAGAAGGAGTGAAGTTGAATAAAATATCGAGAGAGACAAAACTAGAGCTTATACACCATCTAACGTTGGAGACGCCAAACTAATTGAACATCTATCATGAACTATGAAATCCTTTGAAGCATCGAGTTTCTTCGCCTTATCATTCAACCGGGGAAGTTAAAGTTTTTATCTCACAAATATCTGGCTTTGTTTTTTTTCGAATTCGTTTGAAGGGTCAAAAATGATGGATATTAAAGAATTTGTGAGAGAAATGGATCAAGAAGACTAAATTCGATACATCCTCATAGGGTACACATATTATCATTATTTGTATATATAAATACAATAAAGACCAAGATTCGGTTGAATTTTGAATTATACGATACAATCAGACAATTTGTTTTTTTTTCTTACCTGCATTATTTAAAGAGATATAATACAAATATCGATGCCGTATAATGGAATAAACCAGATCAATCACCAAGTCATCGTTCCAGGCGAAGACAGTTTAGAGACTTCCGGAAGATCAAGTTTACTCTATGATTCTTACGATGAAATAAGTGATAACAGTAGTGATGGTGGTAGCTCTACTGCAGAACTTGATACGTCATATGACAACTATGACAGGATAGATGTGAATGATGATGATCCATATCACGAAAATGAGATACTTAAGGAAGCACGCCATAAACTTTTTACTCTTAGGACAAAAACAACAGGGTTTCGAGCAAGAACTGCATTACCATATAAATATTTATCAAACAATCACTATTTTAATGATTTTTTAAAAAATATGAATGCTTCTCAAAAAATATATAGACCAATAGATAAACAGGGATTTAATAACCTTCAACCATTTAACCATTTTTATATATATAATGATCGGCAACTACTGAATGCACAACTTATGACTTATGATTTTAGAAAAGAAAGTATGCGTAACGAAGAATATTCAATTGAAGATACAGAGAAAAATTCTCAGTTTATTTATTCAACTTTATTATTCAGCTATGATTCCTTTCGTTTTATTGGAAGTCCGACAACTACTAAATTACGTGAAGGAATTAGTGATGCCATTGTTGTTAACGCCTGTAATGATGTAATGGATGACATTCTCTTATTGGTCCAACCTAATGGGATGCTATTGTCAATCCTGCCAACAAAGAATATAGGGAATTCTGAAATTGATTTTAATTTGGAAATGTCCACTGTTTTGCAATATTGGGACCTAGGATGTCGTGGTGATTGGAAAATTACAGCGGAACAAAGTTCACGTATCGGTTTGAATTTTATTATAACAGATACAGTTTCTGGAAATATAAAGTTTTTCAGATTTTTAGATAAATATGAGTTTACTATGGTGAATAATCTATGCTTAGATGATTACACAATACAGTCCTGCGAATTTTTTGTTAGTAATGTAAAAAATTATTCTGCAAATAATATCAATGCTATCGAGGAGAATGATACTTCCGATGATATAAACAATAGTCAAAGTAATGACCCTATTATGCTTTTTGTTGCAACAACACATGCTGAAAGAGTAGTTCATCTTTGTATAGAGTGGAGTAATTTAGATCCTTACCACAAGAGAGTACATCAGTTGACATACCAAAAGAATTATTATAACTATAACTCAATACCACTACAACAGAATAGAGTTCTTACTAGCCAGAAGGATGGTCTAACATTAATATCTGCAAATCAAATTATGTCAGGTGAAACCTCTTTTATTACGGCACATTTACCTAATAATATGAAAGGAATAATATCTTGGTTTTCATGTAGTCTTTTATTGAAAAAACTACAATCTCTAAATTCTGAACAATTTGATCAATACAGCGACTGTATAGTTGCAGCGTCTGCAACAGGAACAATATTTGCCTGTTTAATTAGCAGTACAACCATAGACCTACACCCGCTTACAAGATTTAAAGGTGTTTCATTCATTTCTCCTTCATATCTACCATCTTTAGAAAATGAAAGTTTACGCTATAACATGAAAGTAATGAGTTTCAATAGAATGGTTAATATTAGAATTAACCTGTTGAATACACTGAATTCCACGTCTGTGTTGGCATATCAAAATGTTCTATCAAGGAAAACTGAGGATATTAGTTCTGACAATAATACCAAGATCGCTATAATAAAAAATAATGTGTGGGTATTTTCCAATTCATCCGTATCTCAAATTACAAATGTCATAAACGATCGAGATCCATTACCCTATTTGAAAGTCTCAGAAGCGGTGGAGAATCTTCGGATATTTAATATTTACAATAATATAAAAACTTTTAAACTCGATGCATTGACTTCGTGGCAAACATTTTTGGATATAGAGTTTCCGGATGATAGTCTACTTATCATTGGAACAGATAAAGAACAGGTAATGGATATATATTTACTCAAACCCCTTCACGATGCTGAAAATGAGGAGACTAATTTTGAAATTATCAACTTAGAAGGAATATTAGTAAACAATTTTAATACTACCTCAATTCCATTACTCTTTGAGCCATATAAAGAATTTTTAATTTATGTCGACGAAGAATGTGTATCCGTTCTTTCTATCGAAACCGGTTCCGTTAAAACATACACTGCTGAATTTAAAATTGACGGGGCTACCTTTTCATTAGGAGTGATAGTCCTCTGGAATTCTGAATCCTCAATACTTAATCACTTTTGCCACAATATAATTGAATGGTTCCATGATACGACGGGGGATGTACATTTTGAAAGCGTGTCTGAAAATAAAAGTGGTGCTGGCTGCAGCAAAAGTGGCAATAAGCTATATTTTATAGATAAATTAAATTATGAAAACTCTGACAAGTTTGAATTATTTTTAGCTGTACCATATTTATTGTATCCAACGCTATATCAAAAGAATACCGATAAACGTAAACGTGATAGTATATCAACCCAGGTTAACGATTTTATAGTTCTGGATGGATTACGTGTATATTCAGCAGAGGGTGCGGTAATCCAGGGTATTAAACTTGGTGATGACAAATACCGAAGTATTTATCTACCATTATTACCGACAGGGCCACAAGATATACAACTCAGAAAGTTCACGAGAAGTTCTGTTTTGGCTTTTACTGCCAATCGTGTGTTTATCATTAATTTTAGAGATTTGAACAATTATGACTTGCATTTTCCTTTCTTGTATGAGCTCAAGATACCATACCAGGGGAAAGAAAATTTGATTCTAGATATTTCTGTCCAGTCAGATGATGAGATATCGAATGATCCCATGAAATGCACTCTTTACATTTTATTTGCCAATGGACTAAAGATTTTTAAACCAAATTACTACAGTTGGACATACACCAATTGCCTTTTAAAATATACGAGAAGTAATAATAAAACGTTTATTTATCTTGAAAGACTTAATAGACTGGCTGTCATTAATTACGATTACAATGACTGGTACTGTATTAAATTAGAAAATGGTAAAGTTCTAGCATTAGATAATTCTGTTTTCGAAAAAGATCATAAACTAATTAATGTTGTAGACGTAAACATACATTCCAAAAGTAAGCAATATGATACATTACTTTTCGTTTTTGAGAGATTAATTAAGGTTGTTGAAGTTTCTTCAAAGAATGGAAAAGTTACTGTAAGATGCTTACAAACTAAGGTTTTTAATGCCGAACTCAGTAAACAAGTGTGTGTGACGCCTGAAAGAATCTATTTATTACGTGTTAATATGCAAGAAAGCGGAAATAGTGATACGTTTAGTAGAGATTACAATATTGAGGATAATAGGGACTCTATGTTTCATATTATTCTCAAGGGTATTGATCAAGAAATATTTATTGAGAACGAAGTTAAGTTCTACGGAAGAGGAGACTTAGGAATGTTCCATTTTTTTGCTAATAAGTATGCAATTATTACTGATTCTACACAATCGAGATTATTACAGGATCGTAATGTAGACCAAAAGGGTACGTTTGACCCAGCATCATTTTTTGTAACAGACTTACCAACCGATTCTAAAGTTGTAAAAATAATACCCATCACTGAGTTTGTTAGTGTTGTTGCCGTAGAATTAGGAGAAAGAGCCCAATATTCATCCAAATTAATATTTTTGGGGTACCATGATAGAAATTTCAATGCTGTGAAAACTGAAAGAGAGGCCAACGATTATGCTGAAGTATTACACAGTATAAATAGAGCGGCATCAGAGGGTGCATCTTTTATTGAGAATATGGCAGAACGCTCTTCAAGTAGCTATTATAATGAATCACTAGAGCTACTATACGAACATCCTCATAGGGGTGACTCTCGACGTGAAAATTCGACTATAAGAATGCCAATATCTGGTGGAACCATAGATTCGAATAAATATGCGATACAATCTTACGCATTATCGCTGAGTGATCCTGTATACCATTGCAAGTATAACGGTTACACTAGAATTATAAATATTCAAGAAAAAATACAAGATATGACATATAGTCCTGACCAAAAAATATTAGCTGTCCTATGTTCAGATCAAACAGTATTGCAGTTTAAAATGGGAGGAACCTACAATCAAGAATGGATAAACAGTTCAATGGTAGACGCCTCTTATAATAACGATGCAACTTATATCCCTCCACGATCAAAGAGACCTAAAGAGAACCACGGTATGCTATTGAGAGATATTGACACATATGGTAGAATTTGGACATAGAGTTAACCTCGTATTTTCAATATAATTCTATTTCATTATTTTCTAGTAAACTAAGAAATAAGACAACAGTACAAACACACACATATATATTTCAGATGAAGTGAGAGCACCAAATATTACTTTATATAAAGATGCCAGCACATATTTAGAATTTTCTCTTCTTTTCATTTGCTTAACAGAACCTCTTAGATCCAACTGAAAACAATTTTTTTAACATTTACTTTCAAGTTATCTTCTTCACATATCTTGGTTTACCATTTATATATTTGGCAGCAACTATAGCGCCTGCACTCACTACTCCAAATGGTGGGAAGTACTCTAATATCGTCCTCAAAGACGTTGGCTTTATCTTTTTCATTAACTTATCAATCTCTTGATACAAATCAACAACAGATTTATCATTTTCTAAAACATAATCACTTACGTCCATTCTTTTTTCCATAGGTATTTGGGATTTAATTCTATTCCGAGCATCTTCTATACTCAACGTAATATCTCTAACTTGTAATCTTTCCAATTGTGTCTCGTTTTCACAGACTACACTTATAGTGACTCCACAAAATGCGTCTAATCCACCTTCAAACAATAATGGAACATCCAATACACACATGCTATAACCACGTACATAATAGCCCAATACTTCTCTTAGCATAGTGTACCTGATGGCTGGATGCGTCAAATCATTAAGAGCCTTCAAGTCTTCAGGATGACTGAAAACATATTTACCTAACATTTGCCTATTCAAATGACCATCATCCAATAGTAACCCAGGAATCTTATCCTTAAAATGGTTTACAATACCTTGATAAACTTTAGTACCAGGTTCTACAACATCTCTTGCGATTTGGTCAGCATCGACAATTGGAATCTTGTACTTATCTTTTAATCTTCTCGAAACCGTACTCTTACCACAAGCAATTCCCCCAGTTAAACCAATAATTAACATTGCGTTCCAATTTAATTAGTAACAAAAACAATAAAATACACAAATATATGTTTTGTCTGTTTAAGGTTTATATCTAATAGCCTTTTAAGATCAGCTGAACTACAATTTTTAAGTCTTTTGTGTGCAGACGTCTTTCAATATATATATGTCACTAGGTAACCTATTCCATCGAAAATTTAAAACTAATTAAGGATGGCCGAACAAGAACTTTCTAGGCAAAAGAGGTTCAGCTATATTAAAAATGTTCGGTATACAAAGAGTAACATAAAAGGACTTGTAATTAACCAAAAATTGAGTGCAAGATAATAAGAAATTTGTGATCTGGAGTAAAATTACCAAATGACAGTTATCCCAAGAGTGTATGTCCTGGGAAACTCTATATTCTCGAATTTTTTTGCTTATGAAATTGCACAGCTGAAAGCTCAACAGAGTATACCAAATATAGTACTATTACTAAACGATCAGAAAAAATTGAACAGATTCCTAGATGGCAACTCGAAATTGACAAAAGTTGGAAGTGTAAAAAGGTTGACAGATGATGATTCCATCCAGTTCATGGCTGCGTGCTCTCCGCCAACTTTTGCAACTGGAAAACCTGCTATAATGGAGAATCTTATACTTGCTGATAACAGTAAAAAGAATATCTCTCATCTAATATCGAAGTACCACAATTCCCTTGATGAAACATCTAACGTTCTCTTTTTAAACCCACCCATAGGATCTATAGAGTATATTTATGATAAAATAATAGCCAAAAATGAATTTCCCAAACCACAGATGATTCTTGGAATGACGAAACAAAATAACTCTCCAATAAATGTAATAAGTGGGGAGAAGAAAAACAACATTGCAAGTAGCGAATTTGAGGTCTCACCTTTAATAGCGAACAGTAAACTGAGTCTCTTATTATGTTCAGTGCCAGAATCATATAAAACGTTTGACTTATCTCTAGAGGATTCTCAAGTGAAAAATCTTTATCGGAATCCATTAGTAAATCTACTACAAGATACGCAGAACATATCTGTTCAAATATTTGGTTACTCAGAATTAATGATGCTTCGTTTTGAGAACTTGATTGCAAATAGTTGCATCGAATCTTTGGCTGTTTTATTCGATTGTAAATATATTAACGAATTATTGAAAGCACGAAGATCAGAATTTATTTTAAGATCATTAATACAGGAACAAGTGAAAATTCTTTCAATGGGGTATCCATCTCTTACAAAATTACCTCACTACAGTATCGCATTTGATATTGAACGATTATACAGTTTAATCACAAACAAACTAAAACAAGGGAAAAGAATAGAAAGTGTTTTAAATATTCAAAAGAAAAATCTTAATCAAACAGATATAAAGCAGTTAACTGGTTATTTTGTGAGGCTTGCATATAAATGCAAAACTGACTGCCGATGGAATATGACTATCAGTTGGCTAATAGAATGTAAGGTCGAGTTAGAGAAGGCAAGAACATTGGATTATCATTACTTGTAGATAGAAAAACCACAACATAAAATATGAAAATACCCCCGTTACCTTTTTGTCCCTAATTTTTACAGAAATTACACCGGAAATGATATATATAAGCACATATATGAGTCAAGACATACTTTTTTTAATTATTAGTTTTTAATTAAACTATAATAGAAATCACATATTCATAATTTATTCTTAACATCAGTCAACATATCAACATGCCCCTTATATATATTAGATAAATTATAAAAGCATGGATCTGTTTCATTGTAGGTATCTAAATTTATTAAAGCATCATTTTTTTGTTGATATTCTAGCAATAAATTATTTAAAATTTCTGTTGTGATATTTACAATCTTGTTGGCAAAGTAATCCTCAGACATATAACCCAAAATGAGTTTATCGACCCTTTGGTAATCTTTAGTCACAAATAAACTCAACGCCACGGTAGCCCTATAATTAAAACCGTCCTGGTTGATTGTGTATTCACCCCAGTAATCATTAGTTTTCAAATATTTTGTTACGTCGTTATCATTCCCAATAATATCATTAATAATATATGTTATATCAAGATAGTTCCAACTATTTGTGGGAAGCGTAAATCCATATTCATTCAATAGAAAATCATTAGAATGAGGACCATAATTGAAAAGTATCTGTTCGTTAGGAATTTTATAAGTGTATGGTCCACCACGTATTACAAACTGTCCTACATCAGATATATTTGCATGTGTATATTCTATTTTAGGAAAACAAAAGCGGTCCATTTCAGCTGAATGGTTAATAAAATCAACATACGGTACCAAAGTAAATTTACTTGCAATATCTTCCTTTTTTAGTGGTATTTCTGAATAGAGACAACGTGAGTTGATTATAAAATAGACATGCAAATAATCCTCATAAACGTCCTCGATGTTGTACTGAATGTCAAACAGCAGTAGCCATTCTTCAAGAATAGGCTGGATTACGGCCCAATCATGAGATATAAGGTTATTAAGTCTCTGGCAATGATTTTCAGAATCACTCGTCAAAAAAGGTAACAACAATTTATATTGTGAAATATTTGAGTTTTCCCATATCGCAGGTATGGATTTTAGATCATCTATTTTGGGCCACACATTAAAGAAAGGTTTCCAATATGAGTCTATGGTATTACTGCTCCATTTAGGTAAGAATATCCATTCTGCAAGGATGTATAGAGACAATAACTGGAATGAACTCATTTTCAATAAAGACTCTGTTGTAAAAATATTGTATGCTTTTACTCTTGGTTCATCATACATATGCGATATTTTATCTTGTTCTTCACCGCTATGTGTTATATGGGGGACATTGATATTTGAATTGAACTTTGAAATATGATATAAAACGGAATTAAAATTTATTTGGTGAGTACTAGGTATAGATATAACAATTTCATTCCTTCTAATTTGGCCATCTAATAAAACAATACCCTTCCCTTCATTTGGTATATTCTTTACTGCCACTTTCTCATTGAGATAGAAATCATTTGATTGCTGTAACCATGAAATTAATTGGTCGATCTCTTTATGCATCATAGAAGGATATAATTAGTTTGAGAGGAAAATCATATGGACACCAATGTCTATTATATAAGAGTGCCTGATATTTTAAGTAATAATCTTTCGAGTCTGTATACGGAAATGGTATGATGGCTTTCCTAGTCAAATTCAATATTTTTTTTTCTACAGTTGAAGAAAAGTTTTCTTTCTCGATGACATCCCCTGGCATAGAGTTCAGAAATTATAAGAATATAAGAATACAGAGAAAAAAAATATTTGTAATTTATTTTCATTGTTCGAATGTTCTTTTACTATATAATTACGAAGAAGAAATGTAATGCCTTGCACATTTTTTTATTCAATGTTTATATACAATGGTATTAAAATTCTTGTTACTTGGAAGAATATTTTAGAATTAATGCTATAAAACCAACAGAAACCGCTGTAATGGTTAATAATGCAGCACTTTTTAAACCATTCCCAGTACCCTCTTTCTGGCCACCTAAATACTGCCCGTCGTTGTCTATCTTTGAACTTTCTTTCTCATCGAGATCCTCTTTTGCAAAAGTTGTACTATCAGCTATACTGACTTTGGAAACCTTCTTCGGATTTACGCTTGAAGTCTGTAATTTTGTATTCTTATATTTTTCAACCTCTAATCTTGTCTTTAGATCATCTACTTGCATCTCAAGTGTCCGTATCGTAGCACTATCATTTTTTCCCTTTTCCTTACAAATATCCTTAAATTCATTGGCATCATTCTTAGTTTTTTCAATCTGAGCCTTTGTATCCTTAATTAAGGTTTCATGCTTTTCAGTAAATCGTTGTTTTAATGAGCTTTGTAACTTCACCAATTGTTTATCGTTCATTTCCATCATCAGTTTATTAACATATTCCAGGTTCGTAGTATAATTAACCAAAAAGTTCTCAATAGATTTTAATTTGATGAATTCTTGTTTTTCTAATGCAATTTCAGTGGCCAATGATTTTATTATATTTATTAGATTGGGGCTCGTTCCGATCGAATTATTGATAAAAATGCCACTCAATATTTCTGTTTCGGGCCCTAATACAGCATCCTCGATATCTAGGTTATTAACGTCCCCAAACATTGCTGCTTCAAATGCCGCTCTTTGAGCCGTGGATGCAGTAACTGCTAAGTAGGGATCTTCGCCACCTCTATGCATGTTAAATTTATCTTTATGCATTGATGTTGATTGTGATTGTTGTTTAGAAAATGATTGTGATTGTAATTGTGTATGACCTTGGATTGTCTTCGCCACGCTCAATGACGCTGTGCCATTTGGACCTACCTTGTTATTCCCATTTTCTGAAAATGTATTTGGTAATTCTGTGATACCATCTATAAGTGGTATAACTGATATTTCCTCAACAAATGCACTAATCTTTCTATGTTCAAATTTGGTATCTATATCTGTTCCCAAATCAATGACATCACCCACTTTCAGTTCTACGTACTCTTGATCTATTCTATTTCCATTAACAAATGTACCATTGCTTGATTTCAAATCCTTAATATATATTTTACCAGTCTTGCTATCACAACATAAGGATGCATGATTTCTTGACAGGACCCTTGAGTCGAAATTCCCATTATCTGATCTAACCATTGAGCTAGCATCACGTTTGCTATTACCACCACCATTGATGCTGTTTGGACCCGACCCATTACCATTGCTTCCTCCACCATTAGAGCTCACTACAGGTCTTCCAAGTTTTAAAGCATCAGGTTTGAATGGAATCACCAAATATTTTGTTTCAAATGTACCATTTAATGACCTTAAAATAAGAATATGCGTATATCTGTTCCGTGATGTGAACGTTGGAGGTGGCACAGACTGCCTCTCTAAAGTTGTATTTGAAATCGAATCTATCATATTAAGACTAGGGGGGCTTGTTGAAACAATAGGTATCACTGAACTAGCGCCTTTTGCACTCGGACTACTTGTGTTTACGGGCTCCATTGTAATTGGATTGATCGCGAGATCAAACTGATCAAAAGATGGTTGTGACCTCGACCCACTACTTCTCGAATTAGATCTTGCTCTACCAGTAGTCATCCTACTATTTTGTTTAATCTTGGGAGATGAATGAGATTGTAGTCTCTTCCCCTTATCAACTTCGGCCATGCTTCTTCTATGAATATATAACAATGACGATTCTATTTTTACTTTTCGTCCAAAAATGAAAATGAAAATATGGAGAAATTTATTAACAACTTATTTAACCACCTTTTATTCTTGCCCTTGATCTATATATTCATCAAGCTTTGAAAGTTTTGCCAGGTGGTTCCCTATCTGTGTTTTATCTTTAAAAGTCCAAAAAAATGTTTCAGTTGTTTGTGGTAATTCCTTTCGCTTTGGGCCTAACAACGCAAAATAATTAACAAGCCATTTATTTGTTGTTTGATTTGGTGTTTGTCAACAAGGGTAAGACACGTTGAGATAGAACATATATCATAGAGCGATATTATATTTTATGAACGATTTATATATTTTCTGAGGTATCGGATATCTAAGTACCAAGAAACTAGAATTTTACGTGAATTAGGTGAGAAATGGATGACCCATTAGAAGAATCGCTGTGGCATTTGCAAGAAATAAATGAACTCCTGGAGTCATCTGTACACCAGTTACAAGAAGATAGTAAACAGAATGATGATCTGACCAAAACAATGCTGCGGTTTAAACAAGTGTATGAACTTGTACCTGAATTCGATATCGAGAGAGCTAGAATTGATTTAAATGAAGAGGTTGAACCTATAATACATGCTTTAGGAGATAAACTGAAAGAGACACTTAATCGTAGAGCCATTGATTTAAACACACTCAAACAAAAATATGAACTGAATAAACTTAAACTTAATAATAACTACAACAATCAGTCAGTTGAGAATGATGATAGTATGGATAATTCGAACGAATCTGGCGGTGTTGTTGTAATGGGATCAACTACAAATGAGGAATTAGAAGAATTGAAACAACTGAGGGTGAAGAAAGATGAATTACAAAAGAGACTTAATGAATTGAAAAACTGAATTTTTCAAATATGCATATGGGAATATATTTATATATATATATATATGTAATAATATTTTTTTTATATTGGTGTGTACCTTATTGGGTCAATAATTATTTAATGGTGTATCTTCAAATTTTCATAATGATTGTCTATGGAATATTTTAATCCATTTAGTTTGGAACTAACGCATATCAGTATTGGATCGCTTGTGGATGCCATTATTTTCGAGGACTCTGTCACAGCACTACCATCAAATGTTGAACCTCTTCTTAAATAATCCTGGGCTTCCGCAAGTGTGGTGGTGGTATCAGGTTTGAAAGTACTATTAAGAAGAATATTTAAGAAGTTTGAATCTTCAACAGTCAGTCCATTCTCTTCCAGGATAAGTTTGACATTTTTTGTTCGTGCTGTCATCAATTCATCTTTAATCTTATCTATAAATGATTTGCCAGTATTTGGATCCACTGTGCACCACGGTTTCTTTGTCACTTTATTTAAATTTCTAAAATCGATGCAAAGCTCATTTTTCACCAAGATAAGATCCAATGCTATAAGGTTTGTAGAGTTATCACAGTTTTCTTTATAGTTTTCAAATATTTGTTTCATTGGTTCATTATTATTCTCCGGGTATGTTAATTTACTTGGTGGTGCCTGTAAAAGATTTATAGAAGCATCTAATATCTGTACAATATCTTTATAAATTTTTATAAATTGATGTATATCCGTCATAGTTTCCAAATCATCAAGTAAACTTATGATTTTATGCAAATTATTTGATATCGATCCAAATTGGGTCAATAAATATTTAAAATTGGGTCTCATCTCCAATGCTATCACTTTTCCATTTTGAAAATCTGGGAATCGCACCATAACCCTAAAACCAGTAATATATTCTTGTTTCCTAGATACAACACCTTTAATCCATGGTACGTCAGAGCTACCTTCTTTCACACCATTTGAAACTGGCATTTTGTAAACTTGATCATTTTCTAACATCTGAAGGCAGAGACTAACATTATCACTGATATTAGGGAGTTCAGGTTTAATAATTTCATTGATTAGCCAAAGGGTCTCAGCATCAATTTCATCATGTCCATTGGTTGAGTGTCCGCTGTTCTCATTTACAGAATTGTCACCAAAAGTGCTATTTAAAAAAAGATCAGTTGACATTTTTATTCAACAATCGTGTGTCAACAAAGAAAAAATCTAATTAAACAGATATATCTATATGGCGTTCTATTACGTGCAATCTCTTTCTTTCTTTTGATGAAATTTTGTTATTATATCATCACCATATATATATGGTGTGTGCATATGATCATCGTTGAAAAAATTAAATCAGTGAAAAAGAAGGATTCTATCATTATTTAAAGGGAAAGCTTCAAATGAACGGAGTAAAAAAAGGACATCACTGATATAATAAATTAGACTTATTTACTAAAAGCTGCTGTACTGATCACGACGAAGTGAAGTCATCGGTTAGGATTTAGATAATAACATGCTTAGAATGTTTAACACAGTCACTCTAAAGACCGTATCATGTCGGAGCTCGAATGCAATGAGGATGAATTTTGTGCAGCCAAACAGAGGGATTGTTTTGGCAGCTGCTGTGACTGCCACATTGGTTGACTTAATTGGTGGTCGACAGGCAACTATGGCAAATGCAATGGAACGAGGGGAACTACATAACAAGAATGTTGATTATGAAACTGAAAAGGAGGAAAGAATGCAAAGGCGTATAAATAGCTTAAAAAATACAAGACCAATGACTCCTAATTATGAAGGTCATATCCCATTATATACGACTGAAAAAGCGTTATTATTTGCAATAAGTGGACTGAGATCATTTTTTCATCCTGAAAATGGATTAAATATTGTTCAACTTGGTGAAGCCACAGCATGGCCCATTTTTTTAGAAAGTATGAAACGTACCATGTTATCTGATCCTACCGGTAGGAGAATATTAAGAGAAAGACCAAACGTTACTACTCAACAATTAGAAATGGATCATCTGGCTGAATATCCAAAGGGTTCATTCGGGTATCAATTCTATACATGGTGTAAACGTGAGAATGTTTCTCCTGATACAAGAGCTCCCGTAAGTTATATAGATGATCCATTACATGCATATATTTTTAAAAGATATAGACAATGTCACGATTTCTATCATGCATTGAATGATATGCCAATTGTAATCGAGGGTGAAATCACTGTAAAAGCCCTTGAAGCTGCTAATATGGGGGTTCCAATGGCTACTTTGGGTGCGATATTAGCTCCCTTAAGATTAAAACCTGTACAAAGAAAAAGATTATACGATATATATTTGCCATGGGCAATCAGAACAGGGTTGACATGCAAACCATTAATTAATGTATATTGGGAAGAAGTACTGTCAATGGATTGTAACGATTTGAGAAAAGAATTGGGTATTGTATTACCACCTGATTTAAGAAATGTAAGAGCTGAGCGCAAAGAAAAGATACGTGAACTGAACTTAAAATATAAAAAATTAAAGGAAGAAAGTACCAATTTATGAATAAAGCCTTTCGAAAAAAAAAAAACAATCTACGTATTCTTACTTTATATAATTGTAAATAGGGCACACAAAAATGATATATTAAAATTTGGCTGAATAATCAAAAGAATTAAAGAACATACGTATATAAACAGAAATAATTTATTAGGAAATGAATAAATAAAAGGAATACTAGTTCTAATGATGGAATGGCTATAATTAAGGTGAATTAAGTAATCACGCTTTTAGTCTATCATATGAGACATTTTCTCATCCGAACACTATTCTTCCATATGCAAAGGAGTTAGTATCTAGGATTGTCCCTACCTCCATTTTCACTCTTGTCTAGAAGGAACATTAACTTGACTCAATGAAGCTGCACTATCACTGGAACTACTAGTCTTTCCTAAAGTGCCATCAGTGTCTACCGTAGTACATACTACAGGTGTTTTCTTTTCTAAGTCACCTTCAATGGAATCAATAGATGTAATATCTTCGACTCTAGTGTAAGTCATTTTACCTTCAAGTCCATATGCATCACGTTCATATTCATCCACTTCATCGTATGGAACCATACCTTTCTTAATAGCTTCTTCTGTAGTGAAAGCACCATAGTAATCCTTACCATCATGTAAGATATCGATTTTGAATGGGAAGAAGACACACAATGCCCAATATAAGAAAAATGAAATGACAAAAGAGAAGAAAGAATCACCATAATAGAAATTAACAATCCCTTTATTTGTGAAATAGCTGTTATTAACTTGCCATGCGATACCAGGTAAACCTGGGGCCATCCCAACAACCCAAGCAACCATTGCTCTCCAATTGACACCTTTATTGAAGTAATATTCACCGTTAGCGACAAAGGCTTGAGATACAGAGTAATTTCTCTTTCTGATAATGAAATTATCACAAATCATGACAGAGATCAATGGGGTGACAATGACACCGAAGGAACTCATCACAGTTAAGAAAATTGATGAAGAATTGTAAAAATTCCATGGTAGACATGCGAAGGATAATGCAGCAGTCAATAAAGCACCTCTTTTAATATTAATATATTTAGGGAAAACACCAGCTAAATCCATACCACTAGCGAACCCTGAATTAGATATAGTATAAGCCATTTGAGACAATGTGAATGCAACACCACAAAAGAAGGCACCTGCACGACCACCTGCAGAATAATTTGAATTTAACCAGTGATCAAAGAAATCAAATGGCATCCAAAATTGAGAGCCATACAATGATTGGGATGTTGAGGCACCAATGACACCAAATACTGGGATTAGAGTTGTTGGAATTAAAAGTGCACAAATTGTACCTAACCAAATAGCAGTTTGTGAAGAACCAAATCTTGAATAATCACTTTGATTGACAGAACCTGGAGATACAGAACCAAACCAATATGAAATCATATAAACCCAAGCCCAAGCTTTTGTAGAACCTGTTGCGGTACCTGCCGTTGAAGTAAATAGATCACCAACACCATGATTTTCTTTAGTTAAATAAATAATCATACCAAGCATTGCAAAAAAAGTTGCAGTGCATGAAATAATTAAAAAATAATTACTATGATATGGTTTCATTAAATAACAGAAACAAGTTAATACATGGAAAATCATAAAACCAATAAGTTCTTTTGTTGTCATTGCGACATGAGATGATAAAGTATTTGGTAATGTTAAATAATGATGAGACCATGAATCTAAAATTAAATTTATACTTAACCCACCTAACCATGCATTTGAACCATAATTAACAATACTTAATAGCACTCTAATTAAGATACCAAATGTCGAACCATAAACACCAAAGACAAATCTTTGAGTTAATGTAAATCCAACTTTCCAATCATGACCTGGATAAGAATTCGCTAAAGTAAATACAATAGTTAAAGCATCACCGACAATATAAGTACCAATAGTCTCTGGATAACTTAAACCGACATCTAATGCAGAAGACGCACTAATCCAAGTACCTACAGAAAAGGATATAACACCCCAATATGCAAAATTTGACCAAAACCCCCATGTTTGATTTTCTCTTTTAATAGGTAATAAATCAGGATTTTGTAAAAAATTCAAAGTTTGTCTTTCTTGAACAGGAATCTCAAGAGCTTTAAACACTCTTTTAAAACCCATATTGATATACTATTTATATGTATATTTTTATTTCGATTGGTCGAATTGAATATGTTGTAATGCTGTTATAGTTTTCAAACAAAAGAAAAATGATAGTCTTTATAATTAAAGTTTTAAAAAACACAGGAAAATATTAAAAGAATAAAAATGTAAACTTAACCTTCCTATATATAATTCTTTGTAGAATAAAAATGTCAAAGGTATCGATCAATTTTAAAGAAAATGTAATTTACGTAGGAAAGTAAAATTAATTAATTCTCTTTACAAAAAAACACGAATGGCTGTTAGAAATTTGTTTAAAGAAGTCTTTCTTCTAAATTATATGAAATAGTGAAGTATAATAGGATAATACCACGAGATGATCAATATTGTATGCAGTTAAAATAATTGAAAATAATTTAAATTGACCTGCAATAAGAATTTCCAATTAAAAGAGATAATAACAATAACGAGATGAGCAGCACTTTTAACTTCTTTAATAAACTATCCAATAGATAAGTTCTAACTGATAATGAATGTAAAAATTTGACTCTAAAGTAGGTTTATGTAACGATTATGCACAGTATCTTAATTAATCGAACCACAAATAACTTTATGAAAAAAAAAAATATCAGTTCATTAGTTTTATAAAAGTGAATAAATATTAATATGATTTCACAATATGGATAGCTTAACTTATCCTTTCAACTTCATATATAAATTAACCATTTAATAGAATAAATTCCATGAAACCTCACTCACTGCATAGAAAATAAGAAAAAATAAAAATTATTCAAAGTCTACGATGGACTGGCTGATTCCATTTTATTGCTACCTAAGAAAAAAGAAAAAGAAGAATATCAACATAATATCAACTCATGTTAAGTCCCCTTCCCTTCCCTTCCTGTTCTCTCTCTTTCTCTCAGGTTAACCAGAGAGAATAATACAATTACATGATGCAAGTACCGTTATTATTATTATGACTTTGATAGTCACACTAATTTATCCATTTAGCAGATTTTTTTAAATTTGCATTTAACGGGCATCAGCAATTATGCAAAAAACAATTTCTGCTTCTCGATTTTGTTCGGAGAAATTTTGCTATGAAGAAAACGAATAGAGTGGTGATGATGACTTACAATATGATATATATATATAGACATTCTCAGAGGTTGGATGATACAGAGAGTGAGTGATGACTGTTGACAGGAAGGGTCAATTTCGTTTATCTGGTACTTAGAAGGAGAGAGGACAGTGGTTATTCCTGATCTACATGCAACTAATTGTTCTTGTTATATGATTTGCAAAGAGTTAAGAAATCGAACAATTTATCTTGTGGCTAACTCATTTAATGAGTCTTAGTAAGATGTAGAGTTCGATATGTCATAGAATTGTCTTATTTTATAGAAGCTTATTTTACTTTTACAGATGTGCAATGTATAAGATGGTATGCTGTACTGTCTATTTTCATTCCGTTTTGTTCGATTGATAATATCTTCGTATACTATATATCTTGACACTATTACTAAATAAGAAAAGGTTTATACACCAATGAACAAAATAATTATGAATGTATATATACAATTGTTTTGTCATAGTTTGTGTTTATCATTTCTACATCGTTTCGTATTATTTAAGCTATTTTTATCTGGTAGTTGCCGTTTATAGTGATATTCCTTTTAAAGTGAAAAATATGAATTTATTGTAAATTCGTATGTTGTTCAATTAAAACTAAGCCAAGAATTTTATAGAAATTAAAGGTAGAATGCACTTATTCATTAAATATCTAGCTATATTAAGGAATTGAACATATATGGATATACTTATTCTGAAATATTTGCATTTATAGAGAGAACCCTTTTTTCCAATTGTTATTATTATTTTTTTGCCTGCATCACATATAAATTATTACATTATGGTACAATCCTTTCTGGCAAGGATACCACTAATTATATCGTTTCCAACAATTATTCTTTCAAGTAATTTGATTATACCCACATATCAAGATATTTTAGAACAACATCTATCACATAATAATCATTCAAATAATTTGCATAATGAACAAGATCATTTTTTGTTAAGTGATTTAATAATAAGATTGATATTTTTACCATTGTTTACATCCTTATCATTTGTATCTATTGGATGTTCTGTGAATATTATTAAAAGATCATGGAATTCTGTAATTCCAATAACTTTAACATTTATGGTTGTATCTTTATTAAATTTTATATTAAACCCAATTCAAACAACTATCTTTACAATGGTTACAATTAAACAATTAATTCATAATGAAAATAATCAAATATATGATAATTCAATTAAAAATAATTTCTTTGATTTTATTAAGACTTATTTACCTTTAATCATTTTATGTCTAATGATTAATTGTATCAATGAAGAAAATAGAGCTTTATCAAATTTCATGTCTACTACTGAACCTTGGTTTTATCTATTATTAAGCTTAACGATATATTTAATACTAATTGTATTACTACGTTATACATATCCTGTTTTAAAACATAAAATTTTAAACTTTGAAGAAGATAATAATAGTACACAAGAGGAAAAATATTTGGAAAATAAATCAACTAGAAGAAAAGTTATTATCTCTTTAATATTAGGAACATTGACATCTTTGGGAATAATGTTGATTTTAACAATATTTTATGGTGCTTCCACTTTACAATTGCTGATGGTCTTTGTATATTTAGGTTGTGTTACCATTTTCTTCTTCTCTTTGAAGGATAGTTTAATTGAATATTCTCAACGAATTTCAGATGATGATACCATCGATGAACAAGCACAGGTGGCCATGCTTCAAATACCAGATTTCATGACTTTGATTATTGGGTTCATGTCCATATCATTACAATACCTTTCATTTAATAAAGTAGCCTCTTCATTTACAAAAGATTTATTAACAGTAGGGCTCGTTGTTCTTGCTGAATATATTTCTAGAATATCGACTAAAATAAAAAATAATAAACATGATTATCATCATCATACTAATAATAATAATAGAGGTAGAATTGTATCATCTACACATAAGGAGCATCGTGAATCTCATGAACAAAAGAAGAGTATATTTACACAAATTGTTTTGAATAAAGATACAAGATCAATTTTCTCATTTTTACTACTGAATACAACTTTTATGTTTGTTCAACTTTTGTATTCATTCCGTTCAAAATCTCTTGGGTTATTATCAGATTCATTACATATGGCATTGGATTGCACATCTTTATTTTTAGGTCTATTAGCTAGTGTCCTAGCTACTCAAAAACCAAGCGATAAATTCCCATTCCATCTAAAATACTTAGAGACGTTAGCAGGTTTTACTAATGGTATTTTATTATTAGGAATTGTTTGTGGTATTTTCGTGGAGGCAGCTGGTAGGGTTTTTAAGCCCACTGTCATTGAAGAGACTAGCGAATTATTAGTTGTTGCTGTTCTTGGCTTATTAGTAAATTTGGTCGGTCTGGTAGCATTTGATCATACTGGTGATGGTCATAACCATGGAGATAATGATTCCAGTAGTGAGAATATGAGAGGTATCTTTTTACACATTTTAGCAGACACATTAGGTTCTGTAGGTGTCATAGTGTCTACATTATTGATTAAACTAACAAATCTACATATTTTTGATCCTATTGCTTCTATTATGATTGCAAGTTTGATTCTATTGAGTTCATTACCATTATTAAAATCTACTACTTTGAATTTATTATTGAAATTAGATACAAGAAAACATAATATTGTGAAAAATGCTTTAAATCAAATCACTACAACCCCAGGGATTACAGGTTATACAACACCTCGTTTTTGGCCTGTAAAACCAAGTGGTTCAGGTCATAGTCATAGTCATGGAGGTTCTCAAAATAAAGAGGATAATCATGAACACGATCATAACCATAGCCATGAGCATGGACATGATCACGCACATGAACACGCACACGGACATGATTCCCAAAGTAGTCATAACCATCATCATATGTCTAAAAATCTTGATAAGTGTACTCTAGTCGGATATATCCATATTCAATATGCGGAGGGTGAAAATTCTACAATTATCAAGAAGAGAGTAGAGAAGATTCTAGAGAATGAAGGTATTCAAGCATGGGTACAAGTCGAGCCCAAAAACTCTACATGTTGGTGTAGAACAACCTCGATGAGTAGTATTGTTAATCCTAACATAAATACTTCAAAATAATTTTAATAGCACATAAATATTTGATAATAGTCATGTTGAGAAATTATAAATTACGTTTACATCTATCTATAAATAGTGTAAACCCGTTACATAATATTCATAGGCATACTTTGTACAATCGGAACATAATAGATACTTTGAACCCCAGTTAATGAGTTGATGGTGTCTTCAAGCTTTCTATGTGGTCACGACCTCGTTTTCTTGTTTTCGTTTGATTTTTGCGATGAGAAGGTTAAGAACGTCTCTTACTTGATCATCGGCATTTTTTTTTTCAATTTTGCACTCAGTTTTTTTTTTTTGCTTTGGTTTTATTTGTTTGCTCAGCAAATTTTGGAAGTTTTCGTCGTAAGTCATTATAAACTATAAACAAAAACAATATATAATAAGGTACATTAAATAACCAAATTGGACCTTTAATCATAATATTTCATATTGTGAAGCAACTTTTAGAATTATAGCTGTTTTTATACAAGAAAAGTGAAATTAACAGTACATCAAGAGGGAAAAAGCACAAAAAATAAAAATTGCGATCAGCCTCATGACAATATTTAAAAAACATCAAAAAGTCTAATATTATAATAGCCTATTTCTTTTTTATTTAATTGTTATCCTGTTTTAAAAATCTATCCAGGTGCAATAATTCACAAGCTGTTCATAGATATCAAATAGGTGCACAAAGTTATTATTCCTTATTTGAAGAAATTTTAAGCGTATACATCCAAAATTATTTCGAGAACTTACTAACGTAAGCAGTGAACACTATTATATTTATAGAAAAGATCAGTAGATTACTGCGATACTTCAATGGGAGATAACGATCTTATAAGTGTACCAAAAGATGGTGATGATCGAGCCGCTTTGCAGGAAATAATAAATGGGTTTCAAGTACAATTGAATGATATCTTTAAATCAAACCAATTAACTCAAGATTATACTATTTTGAAAGGGTTTATCAATTTTGTACAATCAAAAATACAATCGGTGTTAGAAAATAACTTTCAACGTGCATTGAAAGAATCCAAGACCGACGATGCTGTATTGGATATAAATTTTATTCCATTAATCCTGGATTCGACTTGGGAAAGAATATGGTACCCAATTTTCAAATGGTTTCAATCGTTTAGAAAAGTTATATTACGCTCATCTGCTAATAAGAATCAACCTAGCTACATGGAACTCAGAAAGTTGACTTCTAAAGTCAAGAAATTTTCAAGTTCGGTAGCCGATTTTTATATGACCACTATTTTGTTATTCCATAAGAATGTCGATACCTCATTAATAATTCCAAAGTTTTTGTCAGATAATTTAAAGCTAGCATCAAAAACCAACCCAACACTTTCTCCAGTAGATTATAATTCAAAATTCGCAGCATTATTGATAAGATCATATCATAGGTGTCTCTTGTATCTTGGTTCATTACACCGTTATAAAGCTCTATGTGAAAAATTCAATAACAGATACATAGTGGAAGATTTCAATAAATCACTCCAATATTTTAATTGGGCCATACTATTGTGTCCTTCGGTTGGGGAGACATATTTCCAAAGAGGTCTTATTTATATGCAACTGAATAATGTTTCAAAACTCTGTGTTAATAATATCATTGGTTGTCTAGTACCATTACGCAGCAGGTCCGCATTAATAAATATTAACAACCTATACTCGAAGAGTGATAGTTCATTACACAAAGCTGTATTAGAAGTTCTTTCATCAATTCATAAGGATGATTTAATTGGATCGAAAATTGTTAATAGAGAAATAATTGAATATTATACAATTGTGTTATTAGGTTATCACTTACAAAAGGAGTCCTGGGCTGATAAGTCAGGAAAATCAGGCTCTCAAACAATTAATAGCATTGGGTTAAAGCATCTCGAGTTAACTCTGTATGAAAGAATGTCCACTAGATATATTAAAAATATTGAACTCATTTATCATAATGTCCTTTCAGTAATAGGGAGCTACCATTTAATAGAGACTTTGAAAAAAGATTGTGACAAAGAGGTAACTAAACAAAGTAAGAAATATTACTTAAAGTTTGCATTTTCTTTTATATCTACTGTTCTTGAAAATGTTGTAATCGATGGATGGATCAAAAATATTGAAACATACCAATATTTATCGATATCCCGTTTAGTGTTAAATTGGGTTCAAGCTAATGAAGATGTATTAGAATACGCTAACAACAACTCTTTCTTTATTCAGCATGTGGCTACTTTATTGAATAGTATTTTAGACAGTAAATATATTTCCTACACAGATCTTGAGGTTAAGATACCGAGAACATATATGTTGGAAGATGATTTGATATTAAATAGCTTGGCGATCCTTCGAAAATCCTACTCTGAATTTGATGACTCTGTAATGATTACAGCTTCTGATCGGATCGATAGATTATCAGGACACGTGGATCATTCGGAAAAGTTAGATAAGATAGGAGAATCTACGTTGAGAATGAAATCTATCATTAAAATGGGTTCTAACCTTTTATTAAAAAATATACATGATATCACCTGGGATGAAAATTCAGAGAGATATAAATTCACAAAGACAAGAAAGAGAACAAAATTTAATAACAGAGAACCAATTTATGGTACAGACAATAAGTATCGTTCGAACGATAATTTTAATGTGAATACTGATAAAGCATCCAAAGGTTTATTCTCAAAGGATATTATTAATAAATCGCAGGTAAAGAAGAATAATCATCCAAATGCTTCAAAGGACATGGTCTTCAACGATATTCATCGTTCCAACAAAAGCAATGAAGGACAATCTAATAAGGCGGTTCCTATATACAGTGGTTCTTCAGTGGTCGCACCAGAATCTTTCAATATCAAGCCAAGTATTGGGATGGCCAGTAAAACCCAAGAAACTGATGTGACAGAACAATACAAAAGCATACCTATACATGATGATACAAGTTCGGGGGCTTATCAAAACCCATCTATACCACTGGAGGTAGATACTCCGCTTGATATGGCAACAATTGAGAGCGCTTTGAGAGAATTAACGAAACAAGAGATTAATGAACCGACATATCGCGAGCCATTATCAACTGAAGCGCAACAATTCTCTCTCGAATCAGAGCCTTCTTCCATCCCAAGTATTCCAACAACACCTTATTCGAATGTCATGAATCATTCGCAATCACAACTGGATCATCCTCTATATTATCCAAACCAAAATTCTTCCAATGGAAACTATGCACAATCGTCAACCTCATCGATGTATATGAATAATATTGTTGGAAATCCTATGCAACAGAATATGATACAAAACAACAATATCGGTTTCATGAACGAACCACACCAAATGCGTGGTCCTCCAAACATGGTGCCTAATGTAGGCATGAATATTACACAACATAATAATTATATGAGTTTTGGCTCAGTAGGTTCTCACGCTATGTTACCACACCCAAATATACCAGTTGCTAATTCACAAGGGCCAAATATGTGGAGTAATTCCCAATTTTTACCTGTTAATAATATGCAGCAGGTTCCAGAGCAACCCTACCAACAAAATCTAAATCCCTCACACGCACCACAGCAACAGCAACAGCAACATCAACATCAATACTATCCATATTCCAATATGAATGGTACTCCAGAGTGGTAGAAAATTGGCATAGTATATATAAATGTTTATCTTTATTGTTCGTTACGTATGGCAGGTATTCAATGTTATAAAAATATATATACTGATTGATTCTTTGATATTATTATTCCCTTTGAATGATTGTGATTCTTTCTCTAAAAACACTAAAGTTTTAATCATAGTATTAATAACCCCTTGTATTATTACTGTAAGGTACTTGAAGAAGTTTCACTTTCTGTAGGGGATTGAATATATGTTCTTTTCCTCATTGCATTCTTTTTAGCTTCTCTTGTATATTTTTTTATCTCCAATAATTTTTCTGCTTTCTTAACTGGATCTGATACAAAATCAGGTCTCTTTTCATCATAATAGCATGTCAAATTCAATCTTGAACAATTAATGCATGATGGTTTTTCTTCTGTACATTTTTTCTTTCTTAATCTACATATCCAACAGCCTGTTCTTGATCTTGTTCCAGTTTGACCCACCTTTCCATTTTGTCCATTTGATATTACTCTAAATGAATTTCTAGCTCCACTTATGTTAGCTCTTAGAACTTCAGGAGATAATGGTTCCATTCTTTTTTTACTATTGGCTTTCTTTAATTTTAAACCAGTTGTATCTTTATTGGATTGGTTTTGTTGTGATGATGAAGGTGATGATGGTGATGAAGGTTTTGCAGATGCAATTGGAACATATTTTGAATCATTCTTAATAATTTTTATTTTATCTGTGTCAATATGTGTTGTACTAACTCTTTTACCATTTTTATTCCAATTTACAACTTCTTGTCCATTAAGGTCATTCATTTGATTATTAGAAAATTTCTTATTATTATCTATTTCTCCTTCATCATCAGTTGAAGATTGTGAAATTGCATGTTCTGTACCCTTTGGATCTATTTCTATCTTATTAATTACAACTCTTGGTCTTGTTGTATGTAAGTTACTACCACGTGAAGAAAATGATGATGAATGAGGTCTTAGTAAACCAGTATCATTAGTGGTAGTAGTAGCAGTTGTTAATGAATTTAATGGAGGTAAAGTTCTTTCCCCTAGTTTAAAAGGTGATGATCTCATATTAGATAGCACAGCAGCTGCATTACCCATGACATCCTCTTCGTCACTATGTCTTCTTTGTTTTAATTTTTTTGGATTATTTAATAATCTTGTTCTTAAACCATCGAATTTTGAATTAATAATTTTTGGTTGACTTGTTGGTGAAATAGTTTCAGTTGGCGCACTACTCGGTAGATCTGTTTTATTAATGGGTTGACCATTATTCAATACGTAATTTTGTGGTAATTGTTGTTTCCCTGTCGGTATTCTTGATGGATCTAAAGATGAAGTTACAAATTGTTCATGATAACGTGATAAATCATTGCTTCTACTTGAATTTAATCTACTTCTTTCTTCTTCTAATTTACCAAATGATGGTAATTTTGGTAATTTCGGAGATGTTAATCCAGTATTATTATTAGTGTTGTTGTTGTTGTTACTATTTGATTTCCCGGGTAGTAATATATCAGATGATGAATTATTTTTAATTTTTAAAATATTTGATGGATATTGAGAATCTGAACTACTGGGAACAATATTACTTGAACTTGAACTTGTAATTTCTGTACTACTTGGAGGATTTGAACTAATTATATTATTTTTCTTATTTGATTTATCATTTTCATTTAAAGAATATTCATTATCATCATATTTTGAATGTATCCAAGAAGACATTTTTAAAGTTGATTGTTCAGTTTTCACGTTTGGATCAGTTCTTGTCTTTGTTGAATCAAAATGTAGATCACTCGCAATTACAGTATTTCTTCTCTTATTATTTTGTTGAAGTGAATTTGCACTACTACTATTATTATTATTATTACTACTATTATCATCAGAAGTTGGTGAACTATTATTATTATTATTATTATTATTTTGTCTTAATATATCATTTGGATTATTATTGTTACTATTATTATTGCTTGAAGAAGTCATATTTGTTGTTGTCATATTATGATCATGTATAGTTCTGCTATTCTTATTTTCCTTAATTGATATATTCTTTATAGTATTTTTATCCTTAACTTCTTCATTTGAAATATCTTGTTCTTCTTCTTCTTGCTCTTCTTCTACTTCTTTAGTATTATCAGCGCCGTCGCCTCCTCCCCCTCCTCCTCCGCGGCCGCCGCCGCCGCCGACGGTGTTGTTGTTGTTATTATTGTTATTTTTGCCGTCGTCCTTTAAAATTGAACGAACAATAAATTTGCCGCCTTCGTGCGCGGTAAAATTATTATTGCTATTTTCATTAATGTGAATCAATGAGCGTGTAGTGGTTGAGGAAGAGGATGATGAAGCTATTAAATGCGAGGGGCTATTTTCTGGTGTATTATTTGGCACTAGAGTAATCTGATTGATCGATAACAATGGATTTTCATCGTATTCTGTCTTTACAGAGTTAATTTTGTTGATTTCTCTATTAAAATAGTTTTGTTTCTTGCTCATTTGTATGAATATGGGTAATAGTAAAAAAATTGTATGTACTAGCAAAAACGAAAATAGATGAGAAAAAAAAGATGGTGTTTGATTTAAACCGAGCAAAATCAGTTGAAGGACTTGTTAATGAAAACTGGGTTTTATCATAAAATATTATTATTAGGCTTATTCAGTTATGGAGCCAATTAAAAAAAACTATTGAAATTGGTTTTTTTTAAATTCAATTATATATTTATATATGTATTCTTAGTTCTCTCTTTTTTTTTTGGCTTTTCCTTTCTCCGCACTTTTAAAAATAAAAAAAGTGAATGGGATAGAAAGAGGTAAGTGATAAAACTATGCACAGAGAGTGAGTGTGTGTGAGATAAAACGATATATAAGTGGAACAACCATGGCAAAAGAGCCATTAGCAAGTCGTTATACTTGTGCTAATGGTTTATTAATTGAAATGCGTAAACAACAGTACACACACATATATATATATATATATATAACAATCAGCAGTATCTATCTAACTGTAACCACCCACCGGTAACTAGTCCATTTAAAGGATACCCTCTCTCTCTCCCTCTGTTAATAATTAAGCGCCCAACCCTAAAAAATTTGCGTTTTGACAACGCGAGAAAAACTCGCACGCCCGCACGCACACATGTGGTTATCACTCTGAACGAGCACCCTGCATAATATGCTAGAAACAAAAAACCAGAAAAAAAGAAGGAAACTGGCTGTTGTACGGGAAATTCTCCGCAAACAGGGAGAATGTGAATATACTCTGCTGTGTAGTATTACTATTATATTATATAATAGAAAATGTTTTATTTATGTAATTTTTACTTGGCTTTTTTCTTTGTTACAAAGGATCACAGCAAGAGAGAGAGAGAGAGAGGGAGATGTGAACCGATATATATTTTGATTTTTGAGATTTTTTTAGGTAAAAGATAGAAACAGAGGACCTTGCATTAAATAATTCAATTTTTTGTTATTGTTTTTTTGTATAGCATTTGACTCGTTGTCATTTATTTACTACTCATTTGAAAGAGATACACTTCGGATTTTGGTGATTGGAAAGAAGTTTCATATATATATATAGATAGATATAGGTATAGATATAGGTGATTTTATTTGTGCGTATATGTTATTGTTATTGTAGTTCTATTAAATGACTTTAATACAAAATAATAGTAATGATAGAAGAACTACTATGAATACTACAATTCATAAACATTCACAAAGTTTTCATTCATCTTCAAATAGTGAATCAAATTTAGAATCACCAAAATTATTAAATGATAATATTTCAACACCTACTTCAATTGAAGATTATTCAAATAATCAAAATAATAATGAGGAGAAACCTCATTTATTAATCCATACTAATTCATATATTCATGATCCAATTAATGATAGTATTTTATTAAATAAAAATGTATCAAGAAGAAAAACAAGAAAATCTATTAAACATTTATCATCATCATTTGATTTTAAAAAAGATCCAAATAATAATAATAATATTCCATTTCATGCATCTAAACATTCACAAATTTTACCACTAAGAGGAAATGATTTGGATATTAATGAGGAAAATGTTGTAAATATACGACATTTATCAATTAATTCATTACCTGTTGGATCCATTGATTCAGATAATTTGAAAAAAAAGAAAAAAAATTTAAGATTAAAGAAAGATGATTCAATTGAATATGATAATAATCTAATACGACATAAAAGATCAAATTCAATTCCAAATATACTATTATCAACTTCAAAGGAAAGGAATAATGTTATTGGTAGTATTAAACAATCAGATATTTCAAAGAAAGAAATCAATAAAATGAGAAAAATTTTAAAAAGAGATACAAAGATTAAAAGAAAGAGGAGAACTTTTTTAATTGATGATGATCGTGTCCTTATTGGTAACAAAGTTAGTGAAGGTCATGTAAATTTTATTATTGCTTATAATATGTTAACTGGGATTAGAGTAGCTGTTTCAAGATGTTCTGGAATAATGAAACCTTTAACAATATCAGATTTTCATTTTAATAAAAAACTTGCATTTGATTATCATGGTAATGAATTAACTCCATCATCACAATATGCTTTTAAATTTAAAGATTATAGTCCAGAAGTCTTTAGAGAATTAAGATCAATGTTTGGTTTAGATCCTGCAGATTATTTAGTTTCATTGACATCAAAATATATTTTAAGTGAACTAAATTCACCGGGGAAAAGTGGTTCATTTTTTTATTATTCAAGAGATTACAAATATATTATTAAGACAATTCATCATTCTGAACATATTCATCTTAGAAAACATTTAAAAGATTATTATGATCATATTAAAAAAAATCCAAATACTTTAATTTGTCAATTTTATGGTCTTCATAGAGTTAAAATGCCAATTTCATTTCAAAATAAAATTAAACATAGAAAAATTTATTTTATTGTAATGAATAATTTATTTCCACCTCATTTAGATATTCATAGAACTTATGATTTAAAAGGTTCTACTTGGGGTAGAAGAACTAATATTGATAATCAACAATTACAAGATTTTGATAAATCTTTTAAACCTGTATTAAAAGATTTAAATTGGTTAGATTTAAAAGAGACAATAAAATTTGGCCCTTTAAAGAAAAAAACTTTTTTAAATCAATTACAAAATGATATTGCTTTATTATCAAAATTAAATATTATGGATTATTCTTTATTGATTGGTATTCATGATTTGAATCAAGATGAATTAGTATCTGATACTGAAGAAGAGGAAGAGGAAGAGGGAGAGGAAGAAGAAGTAAAGATTTTGGATACAGTTATTCAGACTGGAAATGTTATAGAATCAGATCCTAATAACATTAGGAATATATCACCCTTGGATGGTTCTGCCACTACAGATGGAGTCGATTTAAATAAGATCATAAAAAGATCTAATATAAGACAGTCTGTTAAGAAAAGACCGATACGGGGTTATGAAGTAAGTACGGTTGTTTCACATTATTTTAAAGACTATGAAGGTGGGATTAGATCCTCGGATACTTTTAATCAGGATGGTCAATATATTTATTATATTGGATTGATTGATTGTTTAACAAACTATTCAATTATTAAAAAATTAGAAACATTTTGGAGAAGTTTAAACCATGATAGAAAATTAGTTAGTGCAATTCCACCAAAGGATTATGGTAACAGATTATATGAATTTGTAGAAAATTCTTTAGAGACAAAGACATCATTTGAACCATATTTAGATAATCCAAACAGAAAAAATTATAAAGATGCTTCATAAAATTTAACAAAAACAAATGTTTTTTTTTGCATAAAATCTATACATATAGACAAATTTTAAATATACTCATATATTTATACACATATTCTTCATAGCAGTATTTATAATAAATTCATTGTTCAATACGCTTTCAATTTTTAATTTTGACCAATTTCACTCTCTTCATGAATAAAAATTTAATGTATATCAGAAATATTAATATTAATACAAAATAGAGAGATATAATACAGGATATTATATAAAGTTGTTAAATGTGGGTATGTTCTTTTTTATTTTTAATAATTCACATTTAAAAGAATAAAGATAAGATTACGAACTTCAAGCAATAAGGTACTACCAACCTATCATAAAATTGATAAATGGAGGCCAAAGAATAATAATTAAATGATTCTTAAGAAATTAAAATGCAACAGGTTTAATTAAACCGTTCTATCAATCTATAATAGGAAAATTGCAACAGCACCTAGAAGACCAGCTAGACCAGCAGATTGCTTAATAGCATTGTTGGCGTTTTGAACAGCAATGCTTTGAGTAGAAGTAGTAGAAGTTTGAACTTGAACTTGAACTGTAGTGGAAGCAGAACCAGCAACACCATTTTCCTTAGCAACAGAGGCGGCAGAAGCAGCGGAAGCAGCGGAAGCAACAGAAGCAGCGGAAGCAGAAGATTTGGAAGCGTGACAACCTCCATCACAAGAAGTAATGGTAGCAGTGGTAATTTGAGTGTTGGTAACAGTGGCAGCAGCGGCAGAGGCGGCAGAGGCGGCAGACTTAGAAGCATGACAAGCTTCATCACATTTGGTAACAGTAGCTGTTGTTAGTGAGTTGATGGTGGTAGTAGCTTCGGCAGCCTTCCTGGATTTACAAGCATCATCACAAACAGTAACAGTCTTAGTAGAATTAGCATAAGCAGTAGCGGTAACATCTCCACTTTCTGGGCAGAAAGTAGTAGTTTCACTGCTGATATCAGTCAAAGTGTTAGTGACAGTTTCTTGAGAAGCGGTGATGTTACTTGAAGCAGCAGAAGAGGCAATGACAGATGAAGCAACGGAAGAGACTTGGTTTGAAGCAGCAGAAGAAGAAGCTTGAGCAACAGAAGTAGCGTCAGTGGCAGAAGTAGCAGCAGAAGCATCGGTAGCAGCAGCAGAGGAAGCAGTAGAAGCATCGGTAGCAGCAGAGGCAGAAGTAGCAGCGTTACTTGAAGCAGCAGCAGAAGCAGCAGAAGATTCAGCTACAGCAGAGGAGGCAACGCTGGAGGTTGCAGCTGAAGATTCGGCAGTAGCAGCGTTACTTGAAGCGGCAGCAGAAGATTCAACGACACTAGAAGTAGCAGCGTTACTTGAAGCAGCAGCAGAAGATTCAACGGCACTAGAAGTAGCAGCGTTACTTGAAGCAGCAGCAGAAGCAGCAGAAGATTCAACGACACTGGAAGTAGCGGAAGAAGAGTCAACAGCGGAAGAAGTGGCAGCAGAAGTGGCAGCTGTAGTTTCAGCTTCGGCATTAGCATTGGCAACAGCAACAGCAATTTCTGATGATAAGTAAGAGGTGTACCATGGAACAGATGTAGCCACACCTTCGAAAGCACTAACATCAGCATCATTTAATTGATCAAGGTATGTAGTGTAAGATGAATCGGTAGCAGTTTCGACACCCATAAGAATTGGAAGAACATCCATTGGCATATCAATACCAGAATCTAAAATCCAATTGGTGTAAGAATCACCGTTTTTGTTAATATCACTAAATATAACAGTCAGTTCAGCAAGGTCTTCGGCAGATAGAGCAGCTAAAGCTAGGGATGAGGATCCCAGTAGCACAACAACAGTAGATAACTTCATTTTTGTGGGTATGATTGAGTATGTGTGATGACTATTCGTAGTTTTTTAAAAATTATTAAGAAATACGACTAAGAATAGCAAGGAAAAATCGAATACCAAACAGATATACTTTAAATGTTTGGACTTTTTGTTTCTTTATATATTAAGAGATATAAATTTCGAATTCAGAGTTGATGTGGACATTATTGTGATTGTAACAACTGTGTTTAGACCAGATGTATGAATTTCTTTGTTTCCTAGTGGGGGTTTTTTGGCTTTGTGTAATTCGTTTAATAATTATTTTAGTAAGATAATTTAGATATAAACATCTATCATAATAAAGTTTATTTTCCTACGTAAATTACTATTTCTGACCAGTCTTCTCAGAATAGTACGTTATTCTGTGAATTGTAATTTACTTAAGGAGGTGTAATAATTGACACCAGGACTCCTGATTGCGAAAATTCTGTATCTGCCGCTATTGTTGCATCGAAAGACGAATTAATAACTATTGAATAAAACCAGTGGATAATTGAAGACGTTAATGGTTGTTTTGTTAACGTTGATGGTTGTTTTGTTAACGTTGATGTGCTCTTTTTTTTTCGTTTTACATACCTACTCCATCAAGATGAAACATGCTTAGATATATGCGTCTGAGACATCGTAGTAGCATCATATTAAAAGATGCTGGAGTCTAAATACTGTTAATAGGTACATGACCCAATTAAGCCATGTTCATAGTGGAATCCTTTGTTCTTCGTATATATTTCAGAACTGTTTATTTCTCTTTTTGGTATACGAGCGTGTGCTGCCAAATTTTTTGCCTTCTATTTATTTACTACTTGTCTTTTAAGACTGAATTTTCCACGCTGGTATATTTTTCAAAAAATGTATTTTCTTTTCCATTTGGTACGGGTTTTTATTAGAGAAGAAATAAAGAGTGAAATTAAATGATACAATAGGAGAGTCAGAGGACTGCAGATCTGCAATCAAATAAGGTACATAACCCAATTCAGTACACATTTCTTGAAGAAGGCACATTCACACACCTTCTTCTATTACTTTTTAGCAAGATTTAGACTTAATTCGAGAGAAAAAAATTTTCTTCTTTCTTATTTCTGATAGAAAATAAATAAAATATTTTGAACAGATTTTTGCGTATTAATTACAGTAGTTTTTGCTTAAATCTGCAGCTTGCTCGCATAATACCAGCGTTTACTGTTTTGAATGAAAAAAAAACAATTCTAAACTATGCGTAGATACGATAATATCTGAGTCAATTTCTTCTTGGCTGCAAGTTGAAAAGAACCTCGAGTTACAGAGAGAACCCAATTAGTAGATTTTTGTTGAGTCCGATCAATTCGTTCATGCACTAAGTTTAGTCCAATGATACCTAAAGCGGATAGGTAACTTCGTAAACTAAATTTTTATATTCATATTATTCTTTTTGTTTAATAGGAGAGAATAATTCGTAAAAACAAGAAAAAGAGTTTAAAGAGAAATATTAATATTATTATTATAATTATTATTATAAAAAAATATAATGTGGAAGATCACGATATCCTAATTTAGACATAAGCTTATGTGGAAAATCTCGTACTTTTTAATTGTAGCAATATTGTGTGTTCCTAATGCTAAAATATTAGAAATACACAATTTTTTTGCTGTGTACTTCAAATTCTTGATATGTTGTAGATAACATGTAAATGTAACTTATGTGTATTAATTTTCAGTAGACATATTGAGATAGAAATATAATATAGAATTTAACATCGCGTTTATAATTAATTAGATTTTGTTATGTAAAGGTGGCTCGTGTTCTCCAAGTTAACATGTTTCTTAATTTTGGTGTTTAATTAAAAATAAACTCGCAAAAGAACTTAACTTTTTTTTTGGCTGGTTAATCCCTCGAATAAATTAAATATTAAAACGGTTGGAACTTTATTTAATATACTATCGGTAATACGATTATATACTACTTATAAAGAAAAGAATAGTGTATATATATACGCAGTAAAATAAATAATATACAGTCATTAAAACTTCAAATGGAGTTTAGGTGTTACATTCAAGTTAATAGGCACGTAGACGATTATCTGATGTTTAGCAAAATTACTAAGTAAAATGGAACTCGAATCGCATACTAAGTATATTTAAAAATCGGATATATTAGAGTATTATAATAAGAATATTGACTTGGGATGGTCACTAACAAAATATTTCTGTTCTAGGTTAGACAAAAAGGAAAGATGAAACATGAATACTATATTTTAATATATTGAAGTGAAACTCATCTCATTAAAATCATTACAGTTTAAAATATTCTAATTGTAAATGAAACGAAATTCAGTTCTAAAACCTACTAAGGGACTGTTACCTCCCCCCTCCCCCAAAAAATTAAATCATGTGATATGGAATCATCTAATTGTCGTTATTGTCCTTTTACATAATTCTGTCACTGTTAAATTTAGCGCCAAAATAAAGGAAAAAAGGGTCTTTCCCGTCACAGAAATCTGGTTTTGTGTGTGAGAGGCGCAGCGGGTTGTTTGGGTTTGTTTCCATCGCGAACAAAACGAAAAAAATTTCAACATCCCTCTTTTAGTTGCGAATAATTTGTAGTGCAGAGAATCAATGGTTTTTGGCTATGGCTCTTTTTTTTTTGGGAAAGCTAATGATCTCCATCGTTAATAAATTTTGGCATAAATATAGAAACCTTTTAACATGATGGTTTTTTCGCTACTATTCTATTTTGATTAACTTAGACACAGATTAATATAATTGAACTCAGTTTTAGGAATACCTGTTCTACAGTTTAGAAACAAAAAGGCACAGCAACAACAACATTCATGTCTCAAAATGGTTACTATCAACAAGGTCCACCTCAACAAGGTTACTACCAGCAAGGACCTCCTCAGCAAGGTTACTACCAACAAGGTCCACCACAACAACAAGGTTATTATCAACAAGGCCCACCAATGCAACAACAGCCTGTCTACGTTCAACAGGCTCCTCAAAAAGATGACGATGATTGTTGCGGTACTTTCTGTAAAATGTTGTGTTGTTGTTGTTGTTTGAGTCTGTTATGCGCACAATAATTTATTAAGTCGTTCGTTACTAATAGGAGACTGCACTACAATAGTAATATTTTGAATTCTTTATCTCTTTTTTTCTCCTCTACATTTGTATATTATAACTGGATAATCCAATAATTTAAATAATAACAACTACCTAATCCATTTTTTTTCAATTTTTTTCAGCTATTATTTATTATTCAGGATTGGATGCATAAACTTTATTTCAAGATGTCTCGATTATTAAAGAGCATCAATTTCTTTGATATTTTTAAGTATCATTACTGTATTATTTATATTATGTATATATATCTATATATAATTGAAATATAAGATTATTAATTTTTTTTTTCTAATTTCCCTTTTTATTTGAGAAGTTAACCTGATCTAATTAAATTAATGAATAATATCATTATATTTAACTTTTTTCTTTAACGAAGAAGTCTAATTATGTACAGCTTGAGGATTAGTTCATAAACTTATGGTTTTTAAAATGAGTTATAATAAATTTGAAATATTTCAACTTCTTTATTATTAACCAAGAAGCAGGGAAGAATTAGAATTGCTCAATTAAATTAATGTTTTGTCAAATTGAGTTAGGATAACTCAATATAATATTTGGAGACACTTTCTACAAATTAGGTTTCATATTTTATTGCGTTGATCCATGAAGTAATATATAAGATGTAAACTAATGACTATGCTCTTCCAAAATATACCTAGTGTTTTTATATACTAAAACGCATTGCACCGCATAAATTGTGTTTAATCTTGGAATTATTAGAGGAATCCATTTCTTTAATGTGGTACAAAATTTATTTTATTAGAAATCAACGTATAGTCGTCTGATTTCTTTAGTATACAAATTATAAATAATATACAAAATAATCAGGGAAATAAAATATTCCAATGCATGAAATATTGTTCCCTTTATATACCTTTGGATTGGGTAACATTTCGTGATTATAAATCTCCAATACTAGCATTGTAGAAATTATGCATGGTTTCTAAATGCGTCTTATTATTATCTTTTCTCATTTTAGATTGTTAAATATTAACATTATCAAATCTGACAATTTTTATTATTCTTTTATTCTTATATTTTATATTCTTGACGTCATTCTTCTATCATGTAAATTCCGACAAATTGTTTATGGGTTTTTTAAAATTTTGTTAACTTTCATAAACAATTTATGTTCTAAATAATACTTAACTGTATAATTAATATATTGTTCTATTATTCTGATTGTTTAATTCATGTTTCATTCTGTTTTCAAGAATTGAAGTTTGAAATATTACGTTTAAATTAAAAATTAGGTCCATTATTTACTTACTTATTTATACACCTGTTTATAGCCGTTCTTGGGCTCACTATGATTTCATATTTGCCATTTAGCTTAACCTATTAATTATTTATTGTTGACATTTGATTTAAGAACAAAATTTTAATATTTAGATGCTCCATTATTGGTATGCTAATTTACCTTATATAATCTTTAACCGGTATCAATTATTAATTTAGAGCCCCACCCTCTTATTAATATGTATAACATAGTCATAGAATCCAATATGAATTTGTTTTAACTACCCAATGCTTTGGAAGCACTAGTTATCTCTTATTTCTGTAAATTCACAATTTTCAATTTTCAATTTTTAATTACTATATAGTGATAACTATATTTTTCATAACTTTGAAAATGCTCGTGTAGCTCAGTGGTTAGAGCTTCGTGCTTATAGCACACTCCTTAAAAAGGAGCATCCTATGCCTATGATCTTTAAATCTAGATCGGTAAAGCAACGCGACCGTCGTGGGTTCAAACCCCACCTCGAGCACTTTCTCTTTTTTAATTTTTTTCAGATGTATATCACTATAGACGACTATATAATGGGTTAAGCTTTTTTTTTCGCTTGAATTTTTTGTTCACTATTTCCATTTTCTAATTAATTCACGATGACTGTATTAACTATATGGTAGAAATTTTCCAAAGATTATGCGATGGAGGTGGAGGTAATGAATGATATATTATTAGTTTATTTAAATAATACACTTTAAAGTTGAATTTTTCTTTTTGTATAAAAACATCATATAATTATATTATCGAAACTAATAAGGTAATAAATTAATAACAATGGCTCCAAAGAAGGGTTCATCAGGAAATTCTAATTCCAGAGGCGATAGAGATGTCGATGTTGAAGATCGTTTCCAAGCAGTTGTTTTAACAGATTCCTTCGAGACTAGATTCATGCCACTTACTGCGGACAAACCAAGATGTTTGTTACCATTGGCCAATGTTCCTTTAATCGAATATACTTTGGAATTCTTGGCTACTGCAGGTGTTAATGAAGTTTATTTAACTTGTTCCTCTCATGCAAATCAAATAGATGAGTATATTGAAAATTCAAAATGGAATTTACCATGGTCACCTTTCAAGATATCTACAATCCTTTCTCCAGAAGCTAGATCTGTTGGTGATGTTATGAGAGATTTAGATAACAGAGGTATTATTACAGGTGATTTTATCTTAGTTAGTGGTGATGTTATTACAAACATTGATATTAGCAAGATGATTGAATTTCATAGAAAGATGCATGCTCAAGATAAAGATCATATTGCAACTATGTGTTTAAGTGAAGCTACAGAATATTACAAGACTAGAACTTTTGAACCAGCAGCTTTTATATTGGACAAATCTACCAGTAGATGTATATATTACCAAGATTTACCATTGATATCTTCTCAAGAAAAGGGAGCTGTTCAAATCGATCCTGAATTATTAGAAAGTGTTGATGAATTTACTATTAGAAATGATTTGATAGATTGTAGAATTGATATTTGTACTCCTCATGTACCACCTATTTTCCAAGATAACTTTGATTATCAGTCCTTAAGAACAGATTTCGTTAGAGGTGTTATCTCCAGTGATATCTTAGGTAAAAACATTTATGCATACATAACTAGTGATTATGCTACTAGAGTTGAGAGTTGGCAATCATATGACACAATATCACAGGATTATATTGGTAGATGGTGTTACCCAATGGTATTAGATAATAATATGCAATATGATCAAACTTATTCTTATGAATCTAGACATATCTACAAAGAGAACAATGTTGTATTAGCCCAATCTTGTAAGATTGGTAAATGTACAGCAATTGGGTCTGGTACAAAGATTGGAGAAGGTACACGTATTGAAAATTCTATCATTGGCAGAAATTGTCAAATTAGTGAAAATATTGTGATAAAGGATAGTTTTATTTGGGATAATACAATTATTGGAGATAATAGTAATATAGAACATTCTATTGTTGCTTCACATGCTAAATTAGGAAATAGTGTTACATTGAATGACGGTTGTATTATTGGTTTCAACGTTATTATTGATGATAATATGGAGATTCCAAAGGGTACTAAGATCTCTTATAAACCTATTAAAAACATGGGTTCCTCTGCCTTTAATCTAGGTGGAGATGAAGAAGATTCAGAGGAAGAAGATTTGGTAGAATGTTCAAGTTTCGTTGGTGTAAATGGTATAGGTTACGTATATGACAGTGATACATCTGATGATGACGAAGAAGAATCAAACGGTATACATAAAGTATCTAACTGTCTGGCTCATCAAATTGAAGAATTATACTTAAGTGATGCCTCTATATCTTCTATTACTAAAAGAAAGAAGAAGAAGAGAACAATGTCATCCAACAGTATGTATACAGATAGAGAAGATATAGAATCTGAAGATGAAGATGAAGAAGATTTTGAAGCAGAAGGTCTTGCTACAGTAGAGAGAGCCCTAGAGAATAACCATGACATTGATACTGCATTATTAGAATTGAATACTTTGAGAATGAGTATGAATGTAACGTATCATGAAGTTAGAACCGTTACAGTCATGGCATTGGTGAGAAGAGTTTATCACTTTATTTCCACTCAAACTTTAGGACCAAAGGATGCTGTTCACAAGGTATTCAATCATTGGGGTAATCTATTTAAGAGACAAGCATTTGAAGAAAGTGAATTCATTGATTTAATGAATATTATTATGGATGTTGTTGAAGATACACATTTTGAGAAACCAGATTTAATTTTATTTGGTGCTTTCACTTCATTGTATGATAACGACATTCTAGAGGAAGATGTTATTTATAAATGGTGGGATAACGTTTCCGATGATCCAAAATACGATAATGTTAAGGTTTTGATTGCTAAATGGGTTGAATGGTTAAGAACTGCAGATGAGGAATCATCTGAAGAAGAGTCTTCCGAAGAAGAATAGATATAATTAAATGATCTCCACCCCCCCCCTTATAAACATTCACTGTAAACTACTAATATATACATATATAGATAACGCAAGAGACTTATCAGTATTAGTATTAAAGAATAGATATGGATGCTTGATCATTTATCTTATTATATAAGTAATTCCGTTTATCTTTCCCGTTGTTTCTGACAGTGTTACCCTCACTGACCTTTCCATTTTTTCTTTCTTTTTGTTTATTTGAAATTCTGGTTTTCTAAGATTTTCTTCTAGTTTTCTTCGGCGTTTTCTGTGGTAATACTCAACGTAACGTGATAAAATAATTATCATCTTTTCTCATAGTGAAGCGAATGAAACTACACTCAGAACGAAGGATAAGCAATGAAAAGAGAAAGAAAAAAAAGATATTGACGGGTTGTTTAGTTTAGTTTGGTATGGTTTGGCTCATGTGTTTTTTTAAAGTGAGAGAAAGATACATTGTGAAACATAGGTTATAGAATATAAACAGTTAACAAACGTATTTATTTTCATTAAAGTGGTTTTTACTATACTATTCTAGTTGTATATTTAGAATTGAAGGTTCAAAGAACTATATAAGAGTTAATCCGTTGTTACTTATTTTCCCTTTTCGGCATAAACATATCCTTACTATTGATTTAGGTCTTATAATCTACAATTGATAAAAAGGACAACTAAAATTTATTAATAAATAAATTTAGCTGATAAGACATATAGATTAGTTTTTGTGAATATAAAACAAGGCATAAGTTATTCGTGATGCAAACTTTAAAATGTGTTGTAGTAGGTGATGGTGCTGTTGGTAAGACATGTCTATTAATTTCATATACAACAAATCAGTTTCCAGCTGATTATGTTCCAACTGTCTTTGATAACTATGCTGTAACAGTCATGATAGGTGACGAACCATATACTTTAGGTCTATTCGATACCGCTGGTCAAGAAGATTATGATAGACTAAGACCTCTTTCATATCCATCTACAGATGTATTTTTAGTGTGTTTCAGTGTCATCGCACCACCATCCTTCGAGAATGTTAAAGAAAAATGGTTCCCTGAAGTACATCATCATTGTCCTGGTGTTCCATGTCTAGTGGTTGGTACTCAAATAGATTTAAGGGATGATAAGATTATTATCGAAAAATTACAAAGACAAAGGTTACGCCCTATTACTATTGAACAAGGTGAAAGATTAGCAAGAGATTTGAAAGCTGTTAAATATGTAGAATGTTCTGCTTTGACCCAACGTGGGTTGAAAAACGTCTTTGATGAAGCTATTGTTGCAGCTTTAGAACCTCCTGTCATTAAGAAGAGTAAGAAGTGTACTATTTTGTAGATTACAAACTGAATGAAATGTTTTATAAGATATATTCGATTGAATTTAAGAGAATATTTAATAAACGGGAAAAAAAGACTACCGAAAAATAAACTAGATGTAGGAGGAGATATGGATGATTGTTAATATAATACATATATATTGATTTTGATTTTCCACGGAAGATGTAGTCATTACATGCAATCATTTTACTTTTATTTCATTATTTCATTTTTCAAGAAGTTCTGTTGTCAATTTTAATATTCTGCATTATACAACAGTCTAAGGTCACTTTTCCGCTTTATTTTTATTAACCTTCTGGATGGAACTTATGATTATTTACGTCACTTAACTTTCCCTTAAATTTTTCTTTCTCTATATTTTATTCCTATTTTCTTTTATATATCAATTTATTCTATTAAACTAACGAAAAAATAAAAAAAAACTATATCATTGTATTAAAGTTAATCACATATCAAGGAATTGTGTAAAATAATTAAAAGATTTTATTCAATTTAGTAGATTTATAAAAAAATATTCTATCATTTTTATGTTAGTCTCTTATTCAACTATATGTTTTCAGCTTCAATTTTTTCATTTTCGCCTTAGTTTAGTTAAATTAAAATTCTAACCTAGCCGTGAAAGTGAGAGACGAAAAGAACGAAAAAAAAAAATGAAAAAAAAATTAAATTTGGAACGTATTTTAAAAGTGGTAAACGTAAAGAGGTGAAAAAAGAGAGAGGTAAGATTAAGTAAACCCTTTGTGAACAATTACAAACAGACCAGATATCACTAGGTAAGAAAAAACAAGAAGAATAAACAGATATGGCTCAACTGTTTAACAATTCACGTTCTGACACCCTTTTCTTAGGTGGTGAAAAGATCAGTGGTGATGATATCCGTAATCAAAATGTGTTGGCTGCAATGGCTGTCGCTAATGTCGTCAAATCATCGTTAGGTCCAGTGGGTCTAGATAAGATGTTAGTTGATGATATTGGTGACTTTACTGTTACTAATGATGGTGCAACAATTTTATCTCTGTTGGATGTTCAACATCCAGCTGGTAAGATTTTAGTTGAATTAGCACAACAACAAGATCGTGAAATTGGTGATGGTACTACTAGTGTTGTGATCGTTGCATCCGAATTATTAAAGAGAGCCAATGAATTGGTTAAGAATAAGATCCATCCAACTACGATTATAACGGGTTTTAGACTTGCTTTAAAAGAAGCTGTTCGTTTTATTAATGAAGTTTTATCCTTAGAGGTTGATTCCCTAGGTAAAGAAACATTAATTAATATTGCAAAGACAAGTATGTCTTCAAAGATTATTGGTGCTGATTCTGATTTTTTCAGTAAAGTTGTTGTTGATTCTTTATTAGCTGTTAAGACAGCTAATTCTAAAGGTGAAATCAAGTATCCTGTTAAAGCTGTTAATATTTTAAAGGCACATGGTAAATCAGCAAGAGAATCTATTTTAGTTCAAGGTTATGCATTAAATTGTACTGTTGCCTCTCAAGCTATGCCAAAATCTGTTACAGGTGGTAATGTTAAGATTGCATGTTTAGATTTAAATTTACAAAAAGCAAGAATGGCAATGGGTGTTCAAATTAATGTTGATGATCCAGAACAATTAGAACAAATTCGTAAACGTGAAGCTGGTATGGTATTGGAAAGAGTACGTAAAATTATTGATGCAGGTGCGCAAGTTGTTTTAACTACTAAAGGTATTGATGATTTATGTTTGAAAGAATTTGTTGAAGCAAAAATTATGGCAGTTAGACGTTGTAAAAAAGAAGATTTACGTAAAATTGCACGTGCTACTGGTGCAACATTAGTTGGTGATATGTCAAATCTTGAAGGTGAAGAAACTTTTGAACCAAGTTATTTAGGTACATGTCAAGAAGTTATTCAAGCTAAATATTCTGATGATGAATGTATTTTAATTAAAGGCACATCGAAGCATTCTTCATCATCAGTTATATTACGTGGACCAAACGATTATTCATTAGATGAAATGGAACGTTCTTTACACGATTCACTCTGTGTAGTGAAAAGAACATTGGAATCTGGTCGTGTTGTACCAGGTGGTGGTTGTGTTGAGACTGCATTAAACATATATTTGGATAGTTTTGCCACAACAGTTGGATCTCGTGAACAATTAGCCATTGCAGAATTTGCAGCAGCTCTATTAATTATTCCAAAGACTTTAGCAGTTAATGCCGCTAAGGATTCAAGTGAATTGATTGCAAAATTAAGATCATATCATGCAGCAAGTCAATTAGCTAAACCTGAAGATATCAAACGTAAAAGTTATCAAAATTATGGTTTAGATTTAATTAGAGGTAAGATTGTTGATGAAGTAGCAGCTGGTGTACTTGAACCAACTTTAAGTAAGATTAAATCTTTAAAATCTGCATTGGAAGCATGTATTGCTATCCTTAGAATTGATACTATGATAAATGTTGATCCTGAACCACCAAAGGAAGATCCACACGCTCATTAGAAAAAAAAAGAATTCCATTACAAGAACTAAGAGGATGATTGTCATAGAAGTATATATTACTATATATATAGTGTAGTGTATACGTATGCATGAGTGTATAATAAAGACCAAAAAAAAAATATAAAAACAAAGACATATAATTGTTAATACTAAAGTTATCGAGTTGATATTTGTGTGCTATTGAAGTATACAGTAAAATGTTAAATGTGTTCGTACAACATTACAATATCTGGAAGAGACAATGTACAAATTTTTGTTCGCCTCCGCGGGATGGTAATAACTGGAGACCAGAAAAAATAACCAATGCCTAACATCACATCCAACGACGGATGCAAAAATACAAGATTGGAATCCCAGGCGTTAATGTTAAAATATCCGGAGCTCATTTTACACGTCGTGCACCAATTTCTCTGTTAAAAATAAATAGAAAATATCTAAAAAAAAAAAAGACTCTGGGCAAGTTATAGAGAGAGAAAGAAAAGCGCACCTGCCCATCAAAACTAAATTATGGAGGCGGCACCCACTATAATACGTAACAAAATAAACAAAACGCATACAAGATTTTTGTTATTTTTTCATATTTTAATAAGCCTTTAATGCAAGGGATTGCCAGATTGGGGTATTCTCCCACACACGCTCTGTGTGGGAGTGTGTGTGCAATTTGAGGAAATTCTGGCGGTACAGTATTATTTGTACTCAGTCTTGCAATGTTTTTTTCTTGCTTGCAGAAGGGAAAAGTGAAATCTAAACAACAATTTTTTTAAAGTGACAAAAAAGAGGCTATAACTATTGTCTTTCCCCCCATCACTCTCTTAGTGTATGTATGTATTGTGTGGACTTTAAAGAAAAAAGTTTTTCTTCTCTCTTTGGCTTTCGTAGTCTGTTTCTGTTTTCTTCACATTCAGGGCATCACCCAAGAAATAAGAAAATAAAGTCTGTTTACACATAACAAATTATATTGTTAAAAATCCATTCACTATCGTCATAAGGCAATTTTTTTTTCCTCTTTCTCTAGATAATTTTTTTGGTTGGCATCTCTTTGTCTATTAGTAGGTACGCAAACGATCAGAACTTTTATATCATACATTAATTGTAAAACTACCTATCTGGTAAGATAGTATTTGAAAGTACGAAAGAGAGCCAGCGAGAGAGATAGAATAACATAATGATGAGTTCTGGAGACTCGACATTAACACCAATTCATCCCGAGGATACTAAAGTCATCAATTCTATGAAATCACAAAAATCACAAAATACAATAACACGTCGTGAGAAAATTGTTGAATTGATTGAAATTGATGGTAAAAAAGTTAGTAAAACATCAACAGGTAAAAGGAAATTTCATAATAAATCAAAAAATGGCTGTTTAAATTGTAAACGTCGTCGTGTTAAATGTGATGAAGGTAAACCATTTTGTAAAAAATGTAATAATATGAATTTGGATTGTGTTTATAAACCTTTAGAAATTGATGAAAATGATCCAAATCGTATTAGTAGACCAGGATCTGCTAATTCTTTAAATGAAACAATTATATCAAATAATAGTAATAATAATTCAGATGTAAATGGAGTATCCGATTCAATGGCATCAGCGGCAACTGTCAATGGTAATAATGCAGGAAATTTAAAAAAGGGAAAGACTACAATTATTAAATATATGAGAAGATTACCAGATGGTACATTAGAACCAGATACTGAATTAATGGGGAATGGTACTAATAAAATAGTTAAAGATACAAAACCATCAAGAGTTAAAAAAATTACCAAAAATAAAACAACGAATACAAAGACATCATCAATAAATAAGAAAAAAAATTTAGACAAATCAAATAATGTTAACGGAAATATTCCAAATACTAATGGACCGCTGGGCGGTCTAGCATCATTATTATCAAAAGGTGGATTGGGTGGTGCAAATGCAGAACAATTAATGGCAGCTGCAGCTACTCATTTCCCTGGTATTATGTCATCAATGATGTCTCCCGGTAATAATAATAGTAATAATGCTGGAATGATTCCTTCTTTAATTGCTTCAACTTTAGGTCAAGGTGCTCCAGCAAACTTACAACAATTATCTGGTTTATTAAATCTTGGTAATATGAACGCCAATAGTAATAATAATAATACAGCAACTGCAATGGGTGGTCATCATATACCAAATGGTAATACTCATTATGATTTAGATAATTCTTTGCCTCTTTCTCCTGGAATAAATATACCTGGTTTGACCTCCTTACGTAATGAGAGTAACCAACCTGCAACAACACTACCAACACTACCAAATACTGTGGTAAGTAATAATAATACCAATATCAATAACACTGCTTCTACAGTTACTGCCACAACAGGTGAAGGTGCGTCTGCATCGGCGACGGGAGCAACAACCACAACTAATGAAACTGCAGGGCCAGGTGGTATGGGATTCTTGGGACATTCCTCATTATCTGCTATTGCTAATAATTTAACCAATCTAAATGCAATGACATCTCCAAAGATGTTTGCAGCAGGGCCATCACATGCACAACAACAATTACAATATCAGCTTCATCAACAATTACAATTACAACAGCATCAGCAATTACAGTTACAACATGATCAACAGTTACAATTACAACATCAACAATTACAATTACAACAAAGACAATTGTTACAACAATTATTACAACAAGATCAAACTCAATTACAAGAGATGCAAGCTCAAGCACATGCTCAAGAATTATCTCATCCATTAGGTTCTACAATAGATCAAAGTATAATACCATCACAAATACAACAACAATTGCAACAATCAACAGCATCACTAACTACAAATCATTCAGGAAATGATATTCCTTTATCTTTACAAGAAGAATCTATATCTCAATTAAGTAAAATGGGATTAAATTTAAAGACATTAGGTAATTTGCCAACTGCTGGTATCGGTGGCATTGCGTATGATTTCCAAGAATTATTAGGTTTAAAGTTTAATAATGGGAAAGGAAATGGTGTTCAAACATCACCTACAACAGCTAATACCAATGTTATCCCTAGTTTGAATAATGATAGTCCTAATGGAGATATGGGTGTAATGTCACATAGTTCAAAAGCAAGTACTGCAGAGGCAATTCTAGCAGATATGCAAGAGCAAGAACGAGTCAAGAAAGAATCTATTGGTCAAGATAGTCCTGAAGGTAAAGAGAAATCAATCAATTCTCCAAGCGACTTAGCACATTTAGTAGGGACACCTAATGGTATTCCACATAATGTACCTTTACCAATGATATCACAACTAAGTCCCATAATAAAGGCAAGTATAGAAAGTACATTAACTGGTAATTCATCTCCATCAAGTGTATTAATTCCAAGGGAGATTTCTAATCAAAATCATCAAAAGAATAAATCTATTGATTCAACAAATGCATCTATGACTAATAAATCTGTTATTGCTGAGAAAAAATTAGAAGAACCAATGACAGGTGTTGCAAAATTATTACAATTATCAACAAAGGCAAATTTAAATCTTGTTGATATGAAATTATTTCATCATTATTGCACAGAAGTTTGTTCTTCGATTACCACAATGTCAGTTCCCGAAGTATGGTCAAAAGATGTTCCTGAATTAGCATTTAATTATCCATTTTTAATGCATTCTTTATTAGCTTTTAGTGCTACGCATTTATCAAGAACAGAACCTGGTTTAGAACAATATGTTTCATCACATAGATTAGATGCATTAAGATTATTAAGAGAAGCTGTTCTTGAAATATCTGAAGAAAATACAGATGCATTAGTTGCAAGTGCATTAATTTTAATCATGGATTCTTTAGCTAATGCATCTAGTACACCAGCTGGATCACAAAATACAATGGCATCATCAGCATGGATTTTTCATGTTAAAGGTGCAGCAACGATTTTAACAGCAGTTTGGCCATTAAGTGAAAATTCACGTTTTCATGATTTGATTTCTGTTGATTTAAGTGATTTAGGTGATGTAATTAATAAAGAAGATGGTACAATATCTGAACTTGTTTGTTTTGATGAATCTATTGCAGATTTATATCCTGTTGATATTGATTCACCATATTTAATTACATTGGCATATCTAGATAAATTAAATCATGAAATTGATGATTCAGATTTTATTTTAAGGATTTTTTCATTTCCAGCATTATTAGATAAAACATTTTTAGCATTATTAATGACTGGTGATTTAAATGCAATGAGAATAATGAGAAGTTATTATAAATTATTAAGAGGCTTTACAACAAAATTAAAGGATAAGGTTTGGTTTTTAGAAGGTTTATCACAAGTATTACCACAAGATGTTGATGAATATAGTGGAGGTGGTGGTATGCATATGATGTTAGATTTCTTAGGTGGTGGATTACCATCTATGACAACAACAAACTTATCAGATTTCATGTAAACACAACAACAACAAAATAAAAGTCCACATATGATAAACGTCTATACACATACATACATACAAAAAAAAGCATAAATAAATACTAATAGCATAATAATAAAAGTTCTGTAATATTCGCCACACACACAGATAGTGCGCAATTCTAAAACTTGAACCGCTGTCGACCAAGCAACGAAAAAAAAAAACAGAGAGCATAACATATATAAAAAAGGAGAAAGAGAAATAAATCTGAACAATGTATTAATATCAAGATATAGAGAGAAGAAGGGGCGAACGTAAACATAAGAAGAAGTTGAAACGAATATGGTTGTTAATAATCCAAATAATTGGCATTGGGTCGATAAGAATTGTATGAGATGGGCTCGTACCTATTTTGAAAATAAGTTAATTGGTTTAGAAACTGGTACGACAAATAATGATAAATACATTAAAATTAAAGATATCTCATCATTTGAAGGTGATTGTGAAGTTAGTCAACGTAAAGGTAAAGTGATTTCATTATTTGATTTACAAATGGTTATATTATTTGAAGGTCAAATTAATCAAAAAAATTTAGAAGGTAGTATCAGTATACCAGAAATTTCATTTGATAGTGAAATTAATGATTATCAATTTGATATATCGATTTATAAAGAGACTAGTGAATTAAATGAAATTAAGCCATTTATTAAAGAAAAAATTTTACCAGAAATGAGAGAAATTTTTCAACAATTTGGCAAAGATTTATTATCTGAACAAGGTAATAATATTCAAGTTCCAGAAAATCAAGTTAATTCCCAATTTACTAAAGCGAATCAACAACAATTACCAACTTCTACTGTGACTGCTTCCGCTACTGCGATTCCCAAAAAGTCGGAAACTAAAGAAATAAAGAAAACTACTAGCAGTAATACAATTAGAAGTAATAGTGGTGATGCAAATCGTACAACAATTCATTTGGAACCATCATTTATTGTTCCTGCATCAGAAATTTATTCAACATTTATAGATAAAGATCGTTTAATGGCATTTACAAGAGGTAGTGTACGTGTTATTGATAGTAAGAATTTGAATTCAAAGCAATTAATAGTCGGTGATAAATTTGAATTATTTGATGGTAATATTTCCAGTGAATTAATTGAAGTTGATTTAAACAAATCATTAATTTTTAAATGGCGTTTAAGTGAATGGCCAACAAAAGTTTGGTCAACTTTACAAATGACATTCTATGAATCCAAAGAATATCATGAAACGAAAGTTCAAGTTAAGTGGAGTGGTATTCCAATTGGTGAAGAAGATCGTGTACGTAACAATTTCGAGAATTACTATGTTAGACCTATTAAATTAACTTTTGGTTTTGGTGTTGTATTGTAATTAATTTATATAGATAGATAGGTAGATAGATAGATAGCCAATTAGAATGTAGTATATACAGGAAATAAATTAACCGCCCATTCCAAAAGCAAGCAAGCAAGCACACAGTGTATACTTTACAATGGGAGGACTCTTCTTGCAATGCGCAGGGGGAAGGGGGACACGACGCAGCAGTTTAAAAGAAAAATAATATCTCAAAATCTCCTCTGTCAATAATGCTCTCTCTTTTCTCTCCTTCCTTTCCACTGACAACGAAATCTGAATCAACAATTATATGTTTCTCCGTTATTCCGGACAGCGGCAATATATATCTATACATATATAATACACATACAAAAAAAACAAGGCAAATAAAATGTAGTGTACGGCTGTATACTTCATATTTAATTACAGAAAAAAAAAATTAACCGGAGTTATTATTATGCAATACAGAGAGGGTCCGTCCGATTTTAAATGATTTGTTCACCCGCAAAATATCTGCGTGGCTATTACCAACAATGCATAAAGTATGCATAGAGCAGTCACCTTTTTTACTGTGTTGAATTGTTCCCTTTTTGCCTTCTCCTCGTTATTCACTAAAGTTTAACGGTAGAACGGCTAAATTCTTACTTTGGTGCGTAACTATAAATCCGTTTCATAGACTAATTATGCGTGATTAAAGTTCTCTTCGTACTCTAATTTCACCACACATTTTCAGTATACATTCAATGCTTTAAAGGTAAAAAGATACTCAAACCAGGCCGCTCATTGCATAGAGAGAGTGTGTGTGCGTGTGTGTGCCACGTTAGAAAACATTTAATTGATTTATTTAATTGGATAAGGAAAGAGGGTAGTAAAGAAAGTAAAACTGAATAGATTTAAATTTAACGTGTGTTTGCTTTTTTTTTCATTTTTTGCCATTGAACAACATATGTATTTTATGGATACATCGGAAATATATATATATCTAGAGGGTAAAAAAAATAATATATTGAGATTTGAATAAATATATATATAGTATAATAGGTAGTTTCTCTATTTGACTAATTACATTTTTTTTTAAAACTATTATTTTGCTACTATAAATAACATAAACATCCTATACACACACACACACATACACGCACATACACACCCATACACACCCTACACATACACACTATGCAAAGTGATATAGATATTGAAACGGAAAATAATACTAATGATGAGAATGAGAATGGACCAATGACTGAAAATAATAATATGAATTCTCGTGTTAATAAAAGATTAAAATATTTACCGGGCAATTTGAAATTTAATGGCGTTACGCCAAGTGGTAAACCAAGGCTCTTTGTTTGTAAAATTTGTACAAGAGCATTTGCTAGACAAGAACATTTAGATAGACATTCAAGATCACATACAAATGAAAAACCATATAATTGTGGAATTTGTGATAAAAAATTTAGTAGAAGAGATCTTTTATTAAGACATGCTCAAAAACTACATGGTGGGAATTGTGGTGATAATATTAAGAAAAGAATTATTAAAAAGAAAAATACTAATAATTCATTTGAAGATAGTGATAAACGTAGAAATTCTAAATCTGTTAGTAAAATTTCTGTTAATCAACGTAGAAAGAGTGAACAAATTACTAATACTAATAATGAAATTATTAATAATAATGAAAATAATAGAAAGAGAAATTCAATTGTTACAAATTTATTAAATAATACAAATTTAGAATCACCAGAAAGACCAACATCTTCAACAAATTCAACAGATTCTTATCCAACTTCAAATTTATCTTCACCATTTGCTGTTGAAATTACAGCAAGAACAACACCATACAGTAATTCTCCATCAAATGTCTTTTCTTTATTTTCATCACAACCCTCAACTTCGGGACAATCTTCAAATAATAATTCTTCATCTTCTTCAAGACCAATATTTAGAGAACCAAGTTATTTAACTCCAGTTGGTTCAAGAAATAGAAGAAAAAATTCAAGAAATTCAATTAGCAATAATAAAATATCATTTTCAAATTCAAATCAAAGATCTGCTACATCTCCAACTGAACAAAATAATAATAATAAAAAAATTAAGAATAAAAAAATGAGAAAATCAACTAAATTAAAATCACATCATTTAACAAGAAGAGCATCGTTTAGTGCATTATCTGCAGAAAATTATGCGGCACCTTTATTTAAGACTGATGAATATCAATATGAAAGAGTTCAATTTTCAACTCCTGATCTTTTACCAATAGATTTTAGATCATTTTGGAATCATACTTTACCAAATGATGATATTGATATAATTAGTCTAAGTGATACAATTGGAACACCAATTACTAATTTAAGTAATATTCATGAAGTTCCACCTGAATTCTGTTTAACTGATGCAGTGGATTATATTAATAACAATGATATTTCTAATCAAGATTCTTCATCAGATTCCGTTTCTGAATTAAGAACTGATGATATATCTTCACAACAATTAAATTTTAGAACTTTAAATTCAGCCGCACGTTCTCCAGGATCTGCCTTCGGATCCACTTCTGGATCTGCTTCCGGGTCTAATTTCTCTGGTCGTTCTACTGATGATAATTCGATGGGACCAATGGATCCTTTAAAGACATTACAGCATAGAAACTCTACAACTTTGATGAATCAAGAATCAGTGATGGAAAATATTCATGATTCTAATAGCAACAGTTCACCAAGAGATGTTATTGATATTTTAATGTCAATCAGTACTCCGGTTCCACAAAAAGATCCTCTTGATGTGGATCCAATTTATTCAAATGCTACTGATTTTATGAATTTAAATTCAAATGAAAATATGGACTTATTCAATTCAAATAATATCTTTTCAGATTTTACTAATTTTGTTAATAGTAATGATGAAGGTAGAACAACCAGTAGTAATACAACTTTAAGTGATCCTTTGAGTATTATTAAAAATATACATGATGATCCTTCAAATAATAGGATTGATTCTACTGCAAGTATTCCAGAGGATAATGGTTATACATTTTACGGTTTAGATAGTATAAACGTTGCCAGTATCTCAAACGCAACTGAAACTGCTGTCACAAACAATTTAGATCATGCAGAACGTGAACCAATTACTTGTAGTTTATTCACAGAGACTATTAGAGATTACTGTTATCAGGTATTAGATCATTATATTATTCATTGGGATAATAAGGCTCAAGTCAGTTTCAACCATCAATCTTCAACAAATTCAGATTATTTAACTATTCCAAGTGTTAATGAGATGAATACTTATTTGATGGTTTTTGAAACTCATTTTTTAAGACATTATCCATTTATTCATCCAAGTGTATTACGTCTAGATTTTACAGCCTTTCAAAAATATCTTCAAGAAGATGAATCGTTATCTAAGGAACAAATTAATGACTTGAAAAATAAGAATAGCAGTTTATTCGCCGCTAGAACTGTTTGTCTACCACTATTGATGGCTACATTTGGTTCTTTATTTAAGAATGGGTATAATGCTACAACTTTGAATTTATTTGAAATTAGTAGAAGATCTGTTCAAGTTTATTTAGAATGCAAGAAAAGAGATTTTCAGGATAAGAGAGAAACTTTTAGTTCGAATGGAGTTAAAGAATCTTCGGAACCTGCTCAAAACACATGGTTAATTCAAGTTTTAATACTAAATATTATTTTTGGTTTCTTTGCAGATGAATCACACCATATGAATGATCAAATAGTCAAAAGACAGGTATCTGCAGTATGTTCAATCATTAAAAAAAATATTCTAAAATTGGTATATGTCGGTTACACTAGTTCTAGTAATCAAAGATTTAAATTCGGATCTCAATCTGAATATATCTTATTCGAAACTAAAATTAGATGTGTTTTGCTGATTTATAGATATTGCCAATACTTAAAGATTTTTTACAATATTGAATCAAACTCATTTTTACTTGAGAATGATATTGAACAATTATGCATCCCAGATAGAGAAAATAAATGGTTATCACACTCATTATTGAACACAGAAAATATCGGTATTAACAAAAATGGAGATATGAACCCAGTTGAGAAACAAAATTCCGTTCCATTTATATTTTTTTATCATAGTTTTTCGTTTAATGAAAGAGGTTTGCATGCAATTCCTGAAGATTTAGCAGGTTCAATGTTATATTATGAATATAATACAAGGAAATCATCTTCCTTCCATATCTTTTTGACAAGAATAGATACTAAGAAATTAGAACTAAACTTACCTAATTTGAAATTAACTACCACAGGTTACAGATTAACCAACAAGAACAATTCAAACTATGATAGAACTGTAGATAATCCAAATGATCTAAGTCATAATATGGTGGTGGATTCAGAAACTTTGGTTTTAGATAGTATTTTACTAAAAAATTGTTTAATGGTAATGCAATTTTTTGAAGTAGCCTCCTCAAATTCAAAAATTAATATTTCCACAAGTAATATTGATACCATATATGATTACTTTCTAAACCCAGAAAATTTAAATTTATTGAAAGGTGGATCTTCTACGTTGTTAACTGATTTCTTAGTGGCTTTAAATTTTTCTATCCAAAATATTTCTAGATTGTCGGTTTTTGACAGTGTAACTAACCACGTAGAGTTAGATGAGGAATTATTCTCTATATTCAATTTCAAAGGAATTTATTATAATTTTTTGGTTATTATTAAATTCATAGTAGACTTCGAAGAAACTCCAAATTTCAAATTGCTCTCCATTTTTCATGAATTAAATAAACTAGCTTCACAAATTTTAGTTCCAAAATTAGCTGCCATTTATCCAAAAGAATTTAAGAGATTTGAAGAACTTAATACGTCTCTTAATGGGCTCAACGATTGCTCAGTTCTACCAAGCAAAGCAACATCTAAAATGGTAAATGTTGATAGAATTTCGAAGATCATTAACGATGTCATTGTTTATTCATTTAATGATGCCTCCTTCTTAAATATGGCTGAACAAACAAATAATGAATTCTTATTTGAGCATAACCAAAATGCTAAAACTTTATTCGATTTTGGAAAATCATCCAATGAAAATGCTAATATATCCAACCATATTGATCTTAACAATGTTTTAACTGAAATAGATTACCCACTCGATCAAAACATGGACGGTTCATACTTGCAAGAGGGTCATCAAGAAGATGATGTGAAAAAACAAAGTTTCGCCCTTAGATATCATTTGTCGCTAAAATATGCAATCATTGCAAAATGTTTATTTGCTAGTATTATTGAATCACATATCGAATATAGTTTACTAACTAAAATGATCAACGATTTTGCTTCCTTAGAGAAAATTTTGAATCTCAAAATTAATGAGACAATTTTATCAAAGTTTCATATTGCTTCTTAATATTCTTAAACGAATATAATGTAACATTACCCTGCATATATCATCACATTGATAATGATGATAATAACAATTATTTGCTACATATTTTTACATCATCATATTTAACAACTGCGATAATTTATTATCCATGATAGAATTATTCATTTAATACGTATAGATATTACATAAAAAAAAATTCTAATACTTAAGACAATCCCGTATCTTCATTTATAATAGTTTGGATGAGCCACTCCCGATCTTTGACGTAATATTCACCGACGTTGGCAAGCCCAGTTTCAATATCATGTTGGATATCCTGTATTGATTTTGACGTTTGGATTTGATCTTGACCGTTATTCAGATAAAAAAGCGTCTTGAGTTCTTCATCTTTGATACCTCTCAGAATTGATTGTACTTCATTAAAATTTTCATTAGTAGATTTTAAATAACCTACATTGGGAATTTGGAATAATCTTTTCACTCCAAAACATGCAAACACAAATTTGGCAAAATCTGTTAGATTAGAATCCTTACAAATAATGACCGCAAACTCGCCCATAAGCTTACTTGACAGCCCAGTTTGTTGATCTAATGTTTCGCCTTTCAGGTAATTTGTTAAAAATTGGAAAATATTGTTTGATTTTATGAATGACGAGATTGGTAGGTCATCCAGTCTCGAGCTTTCCCCGGATGGCAGTAGATAACGACGTATAATACTATCATCAACTTTGTTAGCAAATATACATTCATCAATAAATTTTCGTTGTAATGTTGGCCATTTGAGAGCCAATGTTTCTAGATATTTTGAGCTTCTAAGGTACCTATCTGCGATAACGCAAGCAAATCGATAATTTCGAAAGGCCGTGCCATTCTTCCACCTCATCCCTAAGTTAAATTCTTGTATATTACTTCGTTTCTTTTGTGTGGAAAAAGAAAAAAGATCTGAAAATCCTAAATCAATCACATCACCCCCGTATCTAATTATTGTGTCCTTTAGCTCATACCCTACTTCTCTAAAGCCTGTAAAAGCAAAGACACATCCGTCGAATATCTTTGAAACATCGCTGGTACTACTCGTTATTATGGCATTTGGATTATTTTGAACTTTTTGAGCGACATTAATTGCGATGGTATTTTCTATATCATCAGTATTGGAAGATTTTGTCATTATTTGAGAAATTGTGCTACCCACCCTTTTCACAAGGGGACATTCTTCTTCAGTGATCATTGTTTCAATCCCTTCTTCATCAGTTGTGCAATTAGAAGCAGCACTGAAATCACTATTCTCAAAGTTCTCATCGGCTACTTTGATTTCATCGTCAGAGTCCTCCTTATAATTCACTCTTTTTCTTTTTCTTGGGGAACCTTTAGTCCCAACTCTGCTGACACGTTTCTTAGTTTTTGTAAATTTAGGTGAATCAGTTGACTGGTCGCTCTTGTTGGTAACTTTCAGTGGCATTCTTTTCCGTGTTGTCCAATCGTCCAAATCGAGTTGGATCCATGACATAGGGATAATTATTGGCTCATTGGGGTGTGATGGTCCATCCTTCTTTTTCAAGTATACCGTATCATAGCCACGGATACATCTAATTATTGAAGGATCTGGTTTTTGGCATTCCAAAGCTACGATAGCATACCTATGTGTTTTATATCTCACAATATCTCCAATTATTACATCGAGGTAATAGAGTTGTTCTTGATCTGCGCTATATCTATCCCTATCAAAAATAATGTCATACTTATTAGTGAACGAATCTCTATTTTGGATCACCCCGGGGTAATAATGAAAATTCACATATTGGCACCAAACTGCATTTTCAAAAATAATATCTTCCCTTGTAAGTGGCCTATCGTCAAAATCTCTTTTAGCGATAGGATATTCTCTTTTTGTATATTGCCCATTAACCGATTGGTCCTGTGAAAATTCGTTTTCTTCACTTAGTTGCAAAGATGGAATATATCTTTTAGTTTTCTTTCTTCCAATCACAATACTTTGTGAATCATCTATATCATGATCGGATAATTCAGGAACCTCAGGTAATTCTTGTGTTATCTCAACATCACTCATAATAACGTTGTTTCTTTCGGAATCAAGACTTTGAGACTTGATTTGCTTTTCAATTAATGGAGATGAATCCCTTTCGCATGAGACCTTCAAATACCTTTTCTCTTTGGAGTCAGATACCAGCTTAGGTGAACCTATAGAGGACAATGATTTTTCTAATGGCTCTACTCCATTTATTTCTTGATCTAACTTAGTTGGCGAACTGTTTTCTGAAAGTTCCGGAATCTGCTTAAGATTTGATCTGTTAATAATATCAGAATTATCTTCATCTTTCTGAGGTAAATCGATGATATCATGCGAAGTTACAACGTTCATGAATGCATCTATTTTAGAGCCGTCGCTATTAAGGTCAGTCGTCTTATTTGCAAGATCGACAGATGAGTTGGATATAGTTGATGTAGTTTGTTTTTCAGAGACTAAATTGGTACTTCCTAAAGCGGTCTCCTTTGATAATGGAGTTATATCAGCTTGGGTAGAGGTTGTTGGTCCAGGTTGTGGATTGGCATTAGTATCTGCTGTGGTTGTGTTGTTAGGATCTGGAACTTTCTGAGTTTGAGCGTCTATTAACTGAGTTGTTTTGTTATATGTTTCCAAATCTTCTCCATTAGAATCCTTTTTGAATTGCCAATGATTTGAAATATTGGCATCATCATTCGTTACATCATCGAACATTATATTGAGATTACTATTTGCAGTGGACCCAAGTGACCTCATATCAGGATTGACTTCTTGGTTGTCTTGAGTTATCTTGAAATTCATATATTGGTTTCGGTGCATACTTATCTTTGTAAACGTCTCTCCATTACTGTTAATTGACGATACCCTATTCAAACTTTCTACTGTTTCGACGGGATTTATGGGCTGTGTAGTAAGGTCTGCATTTTCGTTTATGTTACTCGTTAAAAACTGTGTATCAATAGATGATACAGGTTTAGTCTCTAAGTCATTATCATTAGTTCCAATAAGTTCTTTAATTTCTTTTAGATTCGAATCAGGTAATACTCTTTGGGATTCTGGTGTATCTGGAGGTGAATTATCAAAACCTTCCAATATGATTCCCATATCCGATTTGTCGGTTACTTCGGATTGTATAACTTGTTTAATTGTTCCAGTTTTGATATTTTGTGTATCCAGGTTATTCTCACTTATCTCATTCTCTAAGATTTTGAATGTCAAAGGGTCATTACTTAGTGGAGGTTCAATTTTTTTCTCCTTTTCTTTTATCTTTGTTGGACTATTTCTTTTGGTGGGACTCCTGTTTTCTTTAAAGAAGTTTCGTAACTTATCCAGTCTTGGTGTTCGTATATGCGGAGATGACTGATTTTCAGGAATAGAATTCTCGAATGGGTATTTTTGGCTATTTTGAACCTGGATCTCATTTTTTTCATCTTCGTCTTCTTTTTGAGGCTTATTAATGGAGCTGTTGATAATGTTTGTCGTTATTTTATCAAATGTAGTGACATCTATTTCGGAATTTTCTCCTCCTTCGTAATTTCCTTTCCCATCATTTCTGGCCGTAGCTTCTTGGGGTGTATCTTTAGATATTTCACTCCATGTATGATCTATGTTACCGTTTGTTTCAGTATGCATCTCATCAATTTGTCAAAGATAAGGAAAAACGTTCAATGGTTTGTTTTCAAAGTTCTATCATTGACAGGATTGTGTGTGTTTCCTTCGTAGACAATTATTTTTCAAAACTGTTATAAATAATTCTCTTTGTTGAGAAATCTGTTTGTTGATCAATAAGTGTCAAGTTAAGGTTAGAATAACAAATGAATAAATAAAATAGATACGCAGAAGTCATCGCATCGCTATCATATTTAAATTATATAATTTTTTTCTAACGATCGCCTTAACTAAAAAATCGCGAATTGTCAGTGTCAATATCTAAAAAAGATGATTTCGTTGCTATATGACATTACCTATGGAACATTAAAATGTGAACATTCTAGAATTTTAATAAATGATTGGTTAGAATATATAAAAGGGAGAAAAAAATCCTAATACTGTTAGATATTTTATAAAGATTTTTTATAACTTTACCGAATTTATGGCGTAATAAGCTAGAAGACAGACGGAAATAACGCGAATATATGTATTTATTTAAATAGCTCTCTCGAGGTCACACAAAGTTACTTTTGTAGTGGGCGAAGAATCATTAGAGTTTTGAAGTATTTTCTCCAGATCATCGATTTTCTTTTGGTACGCTTCGATTATTCTATTCTTTTCGTGAAGTTCTTTCCCAACAACTGCTTCACAATCTGGCGTTAAATCTATGTCAGTTGGCGAAGGGTTGACTCGGAATAATGCTGGTGAGGCACTAAATTCCCTAGTGAATTCAATGGCATCACCTTCCCCAGAATCTCTCTTTATATTAATTTCATTTTGCTTTTCGAGTAATTTTTTTGTCCTAAACTTTTCATAAATAAAATTATTGGTAGAGGACTGAAGTTCTTGAATATGTGATCCTAGAATAATACCTTTGAGAAACGAAAAATTTGATGATTTAATATCCTCTACCATAATTTTAGAACATAAATTATCTCTATATAATTCATCTGAATCATCTACCATCTTATTTCCAAGAATAACAGTGAATGGTTGAAAATCTTTTATTAATTTGTGTTCACTTTCTTCAAATATGTCATCCAAATAATCATCATTAAAATCAAAAAGTTTAATATTATTACTCTTTATATCATCATTTACCCGTTTCTTTATTATTTCTACTTCTTTATCATTAAATCTGTCAGATTTACCAATTACAAGGATAATATTAATTAATGATGATATTTCACTTAATATATCAATATCTAGCATCTGTAATCCTTTGGCATTTCCATCTATAAAAAATATACAAGCATGAAGTCGTTTATCGGCTGTTCTATTGTACTCTTGATTTCTTAATACTTTAAATTCATCTTTTAAAAACAAATTATACTGGGCTTCAATATGTTCTCTTATCCTTTTTGGGGTTGAAGAATTATTTAATTGAGTCACAGTATCACATGATGTAACATGTAAAATAATTGATGGCGTTAATTCATTTCGAATTTTGACAATTGATCTTTCAAATACTGGGCCATGAAACAAATTTTGATTAACATTTTCTGACTTCAGTTTAACTACTTCAGAATCAACATTATTATTTACTAAATTTTCTAAAAAAGTATGTTTTCCTATACCAGGCTGTCCCAACAACAACAAATTAAAATAAATAACTTGTTTAGAATTCTTTCTTCTACAAAGCTCCTCGGCAGTCCTCATTCTTGTTCAGGGATGTATCTATGATGTTAACTATCGTTTTTAACTTTTGATAAATGTTTTATTGTTAAAATATCATTTCTAAAAACAATTATTAATTTGTGTCATTTAAGCAAATAAGGGGAAAAAAAGAACTTCGAAGACGCATAATAGAGAATAAAGAAAGTAGAGTCGTACAGGGTAAAAAAAAGAAAAATCGACCAAATAGACAGAACTATTAATCATAAATAACTAAATCGTTTCACATTATATATTTTCTTTATAAGATAATAAAAAAATTATGTATCAGATGCATGAGATTGCTATATATTTTGGTTAATAATTTTATTCTCATACAAGTCCTTAATGTTCGTACTGTGATTTATAGGTTTGCTGTCACTGTACTTAAAATTAGAATTTATCACTGTCGATTTTTTCATTGACTCTAGGTGTTGTTGATACTTTTGTGAAAAGTTGAGTTTATTATTATTACTATTATTATTATTATTATTATTATTATTATTATTATTATCGGTGTTGTTGTTATAACTTTTATTTTGAAGTTCTTCTTTATGAATTTTTACAGTTTTGTTTGGAATATATGTATTTTGGGTTTCAGATTCTCTGACTTTCATTAAATATTGGTCAGCGATATTTCTATTATTATTAGATTTGGGGAGAATTAAATTTTGTAGTCCATTAAATCTCTCGTATAGAGCATCATTTTGTTGTAATTGTTTTGGATTCTTCGGTATTTGAAGTTCATTTTCATGAGACATCAATCTTTCAAATAATAAAGCTTTCTCCTTTACTTTCATTGTGTCTTTCATTTTATCAATATTATGTAGATTAGGGTCTTCTTTTACAACAGGAGATGGTAGAGACTCATCTAATGAAAAGTTCCATTCATCATCAGAGAATAACGAATTTACTGAAGAACGTGATAATGTCGACAACGTTGGAGATTCTTGATTTTCCGTTATATTTATCTCTTGTTGAATTTCTTCCATTTCTTTTATCTGTTCGTTCACTTTTCTTATAGCTTTAACATATGAAAGAACAATTTTTCCCATATTTTTAGTCTTGTACTTATTTGATTGTAATTCTTTCTCTATTACCCAAGTTAATTTTGGTTTTTCTATTAAACCGACTGTAGAACATTCTGGTGAAAGTTTTGACTTCTGTATTAGCACACGGAAAAATGTACAAGTTTCATAAAGTTCAGTCAATTCATCAATCTCCAAATAAGAAAATATTTGTAATACAATAGTCAGCGGAAAATTCAATGAATTTCTATTCGATTTCTTGGAAGCTGAGAAAGAGGACATTCGATAGTAATATATTATAGTAAAAAAACAATTATTAATAATTTATTATTGTCAATAATGTTGTAAATAGGTATAAACCCAAATTTGTAGTGTTGTTAGCTAAGTAACCTCTTTATATTTACTGAAATAAAGAAAGTATTAAAAAAATGTCCAATAAGTTTGGAAAAGTGCTGTAACTGTGTGCTTATATGTGCTTAGTCGATTACTAAACTCTATTTAACCTCCTAAAACAAAAGTTATTGATAGTATGAAAGCATAGAACATCTCATCATTCTTTGATGTTTCCCAAGAAGTCATGTTAGTTTCTAAATTTTTTCTCCTTAGCAAGAGGAACCCTGTTTTCTCAAACCAGCACAACCAACTAAACTGGTAAATGCTAACCCAAATAGGAAATTGTATAAACACACAAAAATTTATTTGAAAAAAACTGAAGTGCATGGATATTACCCGGCCTGATCACGTGATTTTTTGGATCAAAATTATTTTCTTTAAAATTGAAGAAACTAAAGGAGAAATTGTTAACAAGCTAAGCCATAAAGAGTTAATACGGGGGTATCTGTGGAAATATTCGAAATTATATGAAAATTTGTTATCTTTTATTCTTTTTTGACCTTATTGCTTTTCGGTTAAAAGGTATTTATAATAGTTAAATTAATATCATACTAAGAAGAAGGCATACCTCAAGTCTAGTCCGATTATGAAAACCAAATATTCGTTGTTCTGGCTTCTACCTCTATTACGTGTGATTAAGGCACAGGATATTTTAGGTGTTGCACCTGAGGATTATCAAATATATAAAACAGGAAAGGATGGAAAATGGGCCTGTTTATCGGATAGTAATATTCAAATTGATTTTAGTCAAATAAATGATGGTATCTGTGATTGTCCTGATGGATCTGATGAACCCGGTACGGCGGCTTGTCCAGATACCCTTGAATCTAGGTTATTTTACTGTCGAAATGAAGGTTTTAAACCGAGGTATATAAGAGGTTCATTAGTTGGTGATGGTGTATGTGATTGTTGTGATTGTTCAGATGAGAAATTGCCTAGATCAGAAGGTAATACATGTAGGGAACTTTCTCAAGTATTCGATAGAATTAGTGAAACAGAATTAAAGGGTTATAAGGATGGTCAAAAAAAATTCTATGAATTATTGAAAAAATTTAAGGTTTCTAATCCTTTAGATGATGAAAATAAAAAAAATAATGAACCAGAAACTGAGAAACAAATGATAGAGACAGATATTCAAAGTTTAAATGATGAATTAGAAGACATTAAAAGTTTATTGAAGAGCAATAAGGACTCCTTTTTTGAAAGACTTGAAAATGATAACCCATTGTTACTAAATTTTGAAAAAATTGATTTAAATTATTTGACTAATGAAATTAAAGAAATATATTCAGCTATTGAATCCACAAGTAGAGCATATCAAGCTCTGATTAAAATCTTAAAAGATTTATCTTTCTCTTACACTGAGTCACTAAACGATCGTGTAGTTAATGATAATATGGATGAATTCGATAAATTAATGCGTCGTCCAGAGATGTCCAAGGTCATTGCTGATCCAGAGACTGATTTGGAACAACTTGAACAATTATTACAATATTTTGATGAAGAGTTACCTACAATTTTTTGGGAAAGAGAATCAGAATTTCCATCAGATTATGTCGTCAAGAAATCTAAGTTTGTTATGGCAATGGTTGATGGGAAAGCAAATTATATGGAAACTTTAAGAGGTTATATTAGAGAGTTTTCTACCTTAATGAATGATATATCTCAGAACTACAACGTTAACTTCCAGGATGTTGGTACATTGACCGCAGTTGATGCGTATAAGAATTATCTTTCCAGATATACAGATTTGGGTAATGCTGAGAAATATGAGTTACCATCTAAATTCGTTAAAGAGTATAATCATCTAGTTGATGTAATTGAAGAGGATGTTCCAAGATTATTAATGGATGCTGAAGAGGATAATGAGGAAGGTGGCTTTCATCATCAAGAAAAAGGAAGTTATTTGAATAATGGACGTTATAATAATGAAAATTCTCCTTATGGTACTTTGAGTACAGACTTAGAATCTCTGAAAGAACAAATTGAAGTGTATCAAGTTAGAATCGCAGAGATTGAATCCTCTATAAGAGAAAGAAAAGCCGAGCATGGCATTTTGATGAAGATGTTAGAACAGGAGGATCTTTCAGCTAAGGAGACAGGTCTAAGTAAAGTAGATCAAGCAATGTTGAGGCAGATTACAGAATTAGTAGAAAAGATGGATGAGGAAAGTGGTACTATTACCGAGGTCCTCGATAATTACAAGTATTATATTAATTTAAACCCATTGACACCAGGTGCCGTTCACCAATTTGAGGATAAACCAAATGGTAATGCTGTTAATATTGGTACCCTAAATCAAATATATTTGGATCATGATATTAATTTAGCGAAATTCGCTGATCATATTAAACTTGAATATGGTGATGATGATATCGTTTCCCATCTTTATAGTGACAATGAAACTGTTGGAAAGAGAACATATCTTTTTGATGATTTGGATAAGATTAATAACGGTTTAGTGTTTGAATATGTCAATGGTGATAAGTGTTGGAATGGTCCTCAAAGATCTGCTAAGGTATTTATGAAATGTTCGGAAACATTCGCCATTGAAAAAGTTTATGAGATGACCAAATGTAGCTACATGATTGATGCCAGTGGACCTCTAGGTTGTAACTTACAATTTCCACTTTCTTCATAAGCTAAGATAAAAACAGTATAAATATATAGGAAATAATCACATAATTTCATATATATCTTAATTATCAATATGAAAGATAGAGCAAATGATCATCCTTACATACTTTATTACAGAAGGGTCCAAGATATTTAAGGGCTCGTGATCTGAATTTGTGCCAATTTGTAGTTTGTTTTTCGCTCTACTTAATTGTTATATCACACTTTGCAAAGTATACGTATATTATTACGTCAAGGATACTAAGATTGAAATAGACTTATTTAGAGGCATTGGATTTAAACTAAACCAAAAATCCCGGGGTGTTCTACATTTGCCATAATAGGTTAATCAAGTTTTTAGGTGAATAGATATGGCTCGGTGAGAATATTTATCAGACAATCATAAAAATTGAAGAACACCATATAGAGTATCAGCATAGAAAGAGAAGAACCTTCTGTTTGGAAGTGCAGTGAGAAAAATCGATGTGATTGTTGTTGAAATTCTCTCAAACGAGAGACAAAAGCTGATGTAACTGCAAAATAATCTGTTTCGTTCTTCGGTTAGTGTTTCTGTTTCCACTACGAAAATCTAGTAGAATTTATTGTATGTATACTCATGGTTTGTACGCACATAAAATAGTTACTTCCTTCTAAGAAAAAGCACACAGGATTAAAGAAGAGGTTAAACCAACAGTTACAGTACAACCTAATAATACGAAGATACAGAAGTATAAAGAAACAGATGAATAATAACCGCTTGAGTAATTTAAACAACCTAATTAAGATACTGTTCAAGGCAAAATGTATACAATTGTACATACATATATTTTTACCCTGTTTTGGGTCTTTCATTGGGAATAAGCATACATAAATACGTATGAAGTAATTACAACAAAGTCTCTCATAATTGCAGAGAATGCATTCGTAATTCAATTGAATTGTTACCGTTTATGGTTACTGACGAACTCTTGATCTGTACGTAGTGTAATCCATCCAACCCACTTAATATCTTTCTAATATTCAGAAACCGATGATGGACTTGACACACTCTTTCCTTCTCTTACAAACTTTTAACCCCTTTCTGTATTCATCTCTCGGGCTGTGAATTCTCGATATGTCAGGTTTAATCCCTCTCTTCGGTTGATCCAATTACAGCGTTGATGATCTATGGAATTGAATATGGACCGTATTATATAATACTAATAATAATACTCCTATTTTGGGTGTTGTTTCTTTAGATATAAATATTATTTACTTTTTTCTCGATGTTGATCTCGAAACATATTTTTTTTATAAGTTGTTTGTTGCATAATCTGATTTCAATTTTGTTTAATTAACTTCTTTTGTTGTAAGTAAGAATCAAATTAATAAAGAATTGAAACATCGGGAAACTTTCTTTGAGATTAGTTCCCCATTTATCAATTACAAGAAACCAATTTCTAAGTTTAGGATCAAAAGTTCTGAAAAGTGAAACTTTTAATATGCCATCTACAAATTTTATTCCAATTTATGAGGTTATTCCTCCAGCTCAAGGTCATTACAAGACGGTTAACAAATTATCTGATCTTTCCTGGAAAGTTCCAAAGGATGGTTATGAAAAATCCAGTGCTTTAAAAATAAAAAAATCTTTGGATTCAAAAATTGAAACACAAACTTTATATTTCACTGATCTTGATAGTGGTGTGTCTGGTTTTATTCAAATTCTATATTCCCATGTCCTTGGTGGATTTTATAGAGGTTTCCAATTGAATTTTAAGATATTCAGTCATAAGAAGGAAGTTGCTAATGATTTTGAAATATGGGAAACTTATAAATTGAGTGACATGGAATTTGTCAAATCTGCTAGTAAGAGTGAAAATTATGTTTATTTGGGTGCTAAAGGTAAAAAGACAAGTATTTCATTCACTAAAAATCCAAAGAAGAAGACTAATACCAAATATTATGCTAATTTGGATATTGATGTCGAGATTCCAAAGAAGGATCTAATTATTCACTTGAAAGCTTATTTAGGTGATGGGTTCATGATTAGTCCAAGCGGTTGTAGTTACTATTTAGATAAAGAAATCAATTTCAAGGAAGATACCCTTGCAAACATTAAGAGATCTGGTAGAACATCAGAAAAATACATGAGACATTTATTTATGCCAAATGGTTACTGCGAAGGTCATATTGAATATTGTAAAGGTGATGATTTATTAGAAATTAATTTGGTGAAGGTTCCTGTGGTTTACATTGATGCTGTTCAGGGTCTTTTACCTAATAAAGCTGCACGTATGTGGAATTTCTTATGTTTTAAGAGTAAATCTTATACTGTAACTTTAATGGAGTTCATCACTACTGAAGAATATGGTAGCGTTACTGTTTCTATTTGGAGTATATCAGAAGGTGATAAATTGACCTCAATTGGTTCTCAAATAGATAATGAAAGAATTGTCAGGTATAAAGAAGTTGAAGTGGATAAGGAAACAGGTTGGGAATATCCAACCACTGTGAAATTTGACTTCATGAATGGTGATAAAATGAAAATCAAGAATATGAATATGGTTAACAGATTTGATATTCTAGGTGAACTACCAAGTGCAATTAGAAAAGCTGCAGAAACTATTGCCAATATAAAACCATATTTGTATCAATATTGTCAACAAGCTGAATTCAGAGGTGAAAAGGGTACATCTATTGTTGAAGCCACTTTTATCAGTTAGTGATATTGTAATCAATTCATGATAACAAATCCGTATTTGTCTTCAAGTCCATCCTCATTCGTTATTATGTTTCAACTTTTTAACTTATCTTGAAACCTTTCAATTAAAATACCCATCCTCTCTTCAACAGTTTGTTTTTTTCTTTCAGTACTGCCAACTTTTCTAATTCATTACTATTCACATAATGATTTATGAATTTCGATTAATGCCTAATAATTAATAATAATAATGATAATGATAATAGTGACTATAGTTAAAAAAATAAGTGAATCCAAATAATTTATAATAAAACAAAAGAAATAAGTCGAGTGGAAATAAAATTAAATGTGCATGTATATATATGTATATAATTTCCTAAACTTTTATAAAATAAGTCCTTCTATGAACGTTATCAAAATTTAAAAAAGGGGATACTTCTGTTTGCTATGATTATTATGACTTTTGTAAGAAAGAAATAACTCAACGCAAATATTATACGAACGTATGTATAACCATTATCATTATTTTAGTTATTTCTATAGGAGATATTATGTGTAAGATTGTGTCAATATGATGTATTTCTTTATGTGTTTATCACTATGTTCAAACGATGAGTAATTATTTGGTAGTCGTCTTTAACATATTCTGTGGATAACATAACGAAGTGATAAAAATCCATATTACAAAGGCGGACCACTATATTTATTAAGTTTAACCTTTTAAGGACGTTCCTTTATATCTTTCTTGTTTTTGAAGATGCAAATGCACATTAGTATATAGTATCATTTCCGTGAATATTTTTCTTACCCCAATAATTTGACAAAGTACCAAGCTGCACCTGCTGCGATACCACCAACTGCCATCATCTCTACACCTTCGACTGTCTTCTTATATGGTGTAGCAGTTTCTCCCATTGATAATTGTGCTTTAGAGTAACCAAATATAAATAATGTGATAGCCATTAGGATTGTAGAATAAAGAACACCTGTGCCTACATTATCTACGAAAAAATATGGGAATAGAGGTACAAATCCTCCTAATAAATATCCACCACCAATTGTTACAGCACTAATTAATTGTCTATTTTCAGCAGGTTCTTCTAAATTTCTTCCATATTTAATTAAAAATTCTAACATTAATTCTGGATCATTTTGAAGATCCTTTATAAATGAAACAATCGTCTCTTCACTGAAATTTGGATTAATGCTTAATAAAATATCTTCAACTTCATGATTTACTATAGTTGTATCTTCAAAAAATTTCTTTCTTTCTATTTTCACTTCTGATTTATAATAATCTAATTCACTCTTAGCACCCAGATAGCCACCTAAACCCATTGATATAGCACCAGAAATCAACTCTGCAAACCCACCAGTGATAACTAATTTAGAATCTCCAAGAGAAGATAAACCTGCCGTTAAAGCAAAAGGAACAGTTAAACCATCACTTAAACCAATAATTAAATCACTAATGACTCTAGGGTCTACAGAACTAAATATACTATGTGTTAATGAGGCATTATGATTATCTTCCGAAGAAATAGATTTATCACTTGACTGTATAATATGTTGTTCTAAATCACGAGAATTCGATCCATACATATTGTTATTATTGTTATTTCTTGACTCATTTAATAGTGGAGATTCTTGTTCGTTATCTGATTTAGAAGATACAAATGCTTTTACAGCATTTTTTATTGCTACAATTGCCATGTTTTGTTCTTATTTGTGAATTTTTAATAATTTCTCTTACAAAGTATGTTATTTAGATAACGTGTAGCGATAATCAATTTTTGACGAAATTTATAAGCAAAAGGTTAAACTTGAATGTTTTTTTTAATAATAAATAAAATAATAAAATTGAAATATATTAATATGTTTGCGTTTATATTCTATATTACTCAATTTTACGTTTTTGTTTTTCTTATCTCTCTTTGTTGGTGTGAGATGAGAGAGTTTAATATTTGTAATCACCCAAAAATGACTTTTGGTTTTTTTGATTTTTTTTTTTTTAATTTTTCTTGCTTAATATATATTATGTATTATTATGCAATCTCAATATAAATTAAAGAAAATTTGATATTGTTCCAGTATTTGATGACAAAAGATAAATTAATCAAACTGTAGTATCTAATGAGAAATAAATAATGTTGTTAATTCTTATCTGAATCAATGAAACAGCAAAAATAAAAATAAATAATGAAGTTAAAAAACTGTAGTGAATTGTCAGTTTTGTAAATTAAAATATGCTTTAATTATCAATAATCAGTAACTTCTAAATGGAACTTAATAACAAATAAATAAAGTTCGAAGACTATAGTAAACCTATGATTTGAGGGAATAAATATGAAATTTTTAATTAAATTTTTAATATACTTGTATATATATATATTTATTAGCTCTTCGCTTTTTAATTATTTGAAGTATGAAAACAAGGGAATTATTAATGATAACCGAAAAATTTCAAAAAGAGAGATGGTTGCCCATAAGAGATATTTTAAATTGGTTCTACTACATATAAGACAGCCTCTTTTTTTTCATTCTTACGTATGTATGTATTGTATATTCCATCATTCACAAAGTAAATATTGACTACATTTTACATTCAAGGTAATATGAAAGTACTCATATTACTTTCTCGGAAAAGAGAGATGACCATATAGAAATGCTAGAAGTAATAGGAGAGAGTTGATGGTTTTTAGTTTATTTCATTATTATTACCATTCGTTAAGACATCACTATGTATATGTTTATAAAATAGTGTTTTTGACGTTGTAATCTATTTCTTCTTCCTTTGTCCTCTTGTTATTGTAAAAAAATATTAAAATATTATATTTTCTTGCTTTTGGGGTCCTCCAAATCTGATGATATTGAATTCTGGGGGAAGAGAAACCGTTATTTTGAGTTAATACTTAATATTCTCAAATATAGTTTTAATATTTTCTGTTTGTGACAATTTGTACAGTGGTTTTTTACTTAATCAAACTACAGAATTTTAATATTTAATTGATTCTGTGGATTTTTTTACGGACTAAACAAATTGAGAGGGGCGTTAACAAATTTTTATATTTTTCTTCTTTTTCTTTTGACGTCTTTGGCCAATCAGAGGTAAGCTTGTTAGTAATTTGGCGGCTTTCACGTGGATCCATTGGCTGAGTGTAGCTTTTTTTGACACCAATTTTGTTTTGTTTTGTTTTTACAGGTCTTGAACTATTCTAGCACGTGACGGATTTCAAGTTTAATTGAACGATGTAACTATATATATATATTAATGTTGAAGTTTAAACATTTATATAAATTGATAAACGTTTAAGATAATAATAGAAATTAATTGTCTAATTGTACAAGTAATCAATTAGAAACTAGAACAAGAATTAATAGGGTTTCAGAAGTTTTCTTAATATTTTGTTAAATTTTTGTCAAGTTTATATTTTTTTATAGTTTTGGTCTTTAAAGACCAGTTTACAACTCCCTTTGCTTCAGTAAACAAAAAAATGGAAGTGATAATCCATTTTTTTATTTATTTATTTGGTAAACCCCACTATTAAGTTAATAAGAAATAAATCTTTTCTTATGATATCTTAAATCAAATATTGTCATTATTTATAAATTTTAATATTATATTAAATTAGTTATAAAATTTATCGTTACAGACTATTATACAATTTTTGTTTTTTTTTAAAATGACCCAAATAATATTATTGCAAAAAAATAGAAAATCATCAAAGAGAAAGAAATATATATATTTTATATTTCTTTATTGAAGATAAAGTATATCAAAATTAAGCTTGAGTAGAAGAAGAGTACTTAGTGACAGCTCTAGTACCTTCAGAGACAGCATGCTTGGCCAATTCACCTGGTAGAATCAATCTAACAGCAGTTTGAATTTCTCTAGCAGAGATAGTAGACTTCTTGTTGTAAGCAGCTAATTTAGAAGCTTCAGTAGCGATTCTTTCAAAAATATCATTAACAAAAGAGTTTAAGATAGACATGGATTTTTGAGAAATACCGGTATCTGGATGTGTTTGTTTTAGAACTTTGTAAATGTAAGAGGAGTAAGTTTCCTTTCTAGCCTTAGTTCTCTTCTTACCTTCAACACCAGAAGAAGTCTTCTTGGCGGCTGGTTTCTTTTCAGCTGGAGCTTTGGAAGCTGGTTTCTTAGAGGCTTGAGTAGACATTATCTATATGTGTATGG
>FXLY01000006.1:662086-872818 GCA_900180425.1 Maudiozyma saulgeensis
GAATCTTGCAAATATATATATATAGTAAATATCCATATATCTAGATATTAGTATAAAATTTGAAGGAATTATTTAATAGTGCTACTAATATTTGACAAGACAAATTTCCTGTAAGAAAAAACATATATTCCAAGTTATTAATTTGCTTGAATATATATGAGTATTACCATCGATATGTTTCATTCTATTTTCATATTAAATGTTTTTCAAATGGTCTTCTTCATCATCATCATCTTATTCCCTTTTACGGTACGGCGTTACTCAATCAAAAAACATCCAAACAAAACGAAAAACGACAAAAAAATAAAAATATAATTAAGTTATGACGGGGGAGAGCGAAAGAGAAAAACAAAACAAAACAAACAAACAACCGAGAGAGAATTACAGATCAAACATTATGAAACTAAAGGAACTTTAGATACACCAAACAATCTTTAAAAATTCAAATTTTTTCTTATAGTCCATGATAATTTATAATACTAAATTATCGTGTTAAAATAAATAAAAGAAGTGGCACGTTAAGAGGCTACAGATATCAAATATCATTTATACTTGCATTATACAAAGAAATACGGCCTTAGGTTACCCAAATATCGACTTTATTTATTCTTTGTTTTTATTTTTGATTTGAATTTTTTTCATCACCTAATATAATAAGAAAATTGAACAATTATACTATTTTTTTATTGCATTTTAAAGGGTAAGCAATCCAAGAAATTACTAATTTATATCAAAGATTAGTTTCCAGATACCATTTTTTTTTGAACTCCTCAAATTTTATATAAAGATTTAATAAGTATGTCGCAAGGGAGTAGCGAAGCCTCAAATAGTGTAGGTACAAGAATAGAATCCTTAAAACGTTCAAATGATACGTCACCGCGAAATATGTTACCAATAATGAGTATTCGACCCAGACTGAAAAATTTGAACGACTACCCTAACAATATTTATAATAATAGAAAGTCATCAACGACAGAAGTTTTAATACCGAAGAAAAGAATATTGGTGGAAAATAGTGAAGGTGATACAATTATACCTAGCGCAAAGCGTATCAATATACCCCAAGAAGAATATCAATACCCAGAAGAACAAAATAAATTATTATCTTTATTAAAATCGAGAATGAAAATTGCTAAACCAACATCTCCAAAAAAACCATTACAAAATAAGCCTAATAATGAAATTCTAAATACAACTACAAAACAGCAAGATAAATTACCTAACAATATAGTTTCTACTACTACAATAAACTCACATTCAATTCAAAATAAACCACAGCATATCTCTATACCCAATACAACTGCAACAACCACATATAGCATAACGTCAAGTAATAAAACGAATAAACTCAATCAGCATACCATAAATACTGGAAATAATGACCAATTACCAAATAGATCATCATTCTTGGGATCGATGAGAACTTTTCTTAATAGAAGCTATCGAAGTCAATGCCCAACAACTCCAACAGATAAAAACACAACAAATCTTACAAATGAAAAAGGGTTACATTCTACAGATAACCTCCCTACATTAGATAACGATAACAAACGTGCGAACGAGACAGATATTTTACTTGATCAGTCAACCACCAGACAAAATGAACTCGAGAAGTCCAATTCTATTTTGAATAACTCAACTTCTACTGTATCACAAACAAAGAATGACACTCCAGTATTGTCTTCTCAAGGGAATAACATATCGGATAAGACTGATAGGAGTACAGAACGTAGTAATATGAGAATATTGTCTCAAAAACCAATTATGGTTAACCTTGAAAACGAAGGATCCTTCGATAATGATGGTGATAAAAATATCGAAAAGCCTCAAGATAATATTGATCTCCCTAAAGAAAAACCCTTAACATCAAATCAATTACAGAAAAGTCAGATCCCTAATAAGACAACCAAAACAACACCAGAATTGACAGATGCACAACCGAATACAACTTCCCAACCAACATCGTCGTCAGATTTATCAGAGACTACACCAGATACTTTATCCACTCTTAATAAAGTTACGAAAGTTGTTATAGAAGAGAAAAATTCTGAATCTAACAAAAGCCCATCAAGTGGAAACATTAGTCCGGTAGCCCAAACAGACAGTTACCTTTATACACAAAAATCTAGAAATGATAATGATCTGGAAGATTCTCTGAGTAATTCAACACAAAACAGTCTGAGCCAGTCAATCAATACCATACAGAATACATCAATAACAAAGAAACGGGGTACCGGTATTCAAAAAGGACCTACAATCGAAGATCCCTTGTCAGGTATGAAAATTGCGAGTCTTTTGAGTAATACGGATAAATCCAAGGATACAACTGAGGATAATAAGTCATCACAAGAACAAAGAAATATAAAGGACAAGAGCTCAACGAACGTCGATGATCCTTCTATTCTGAATACGCAGAACGTGAAAAGCACCCCATTACAAAATGAAGGTGTTAGTAGTCCCGACATAAAAAGGCAGAAAGTAACTGAAAGTTCGGAAAATATTAAAGAAAAAGGGGATCTGCATAACGATATATCCAATAGTTTAACCACCGGGTCATCTACTGTAGTTATGACCAATGCAAACAATGATACTACCTCTCATTCTGATCCGTCATTGTTAGCTAACCTGATGCAAAAGTCACCAACACCTGTTTTAGCCCAAATAATAAGCCCCAAGGTCTCTTCAACAGACTCATCTCTCCAACAAGATGGAGCTTCAAATAATAACCAAACATCATTACCCGAAGAGAATAACATTGTAAAACAAGAGGAACTTATGAGAAGTCTAAAAGATGGTGTTGTTCAAAACGATTTTGTTTCATTCCTCGGTAGACTTAATACACCTGACAAACAGAATAATAGCCCACCACGCCATTCAGCAACACTTGAAGTTATATACATATCCGACTTCGATTCAGATGAACCAGTTGAAGGTAAATCATCAAGTAGTGAGAGTAATGAAGAGAGCGATTTGGACGGTAATGCTACCTCTGTGAGCAATGAAAACCAAAAGATTACACCTCAAAATGTTATTGAGAGAAATACAAAATATATTAAGGTAGACATCCCAAGTGAAGAGATCGACCTGGAACGGAAAAGATATGATAATATGCTCAATATCAATGGGATGAAAACTTTAAATGCTTCCAAATCTCATCATAGAGATGACATTGTGACTTTAATCGAAAGTGGAATTATTGAACATACTTCATTTGAGTCAAATAATTTTGTTAGTAGCACAAATAATGTTTGCCAATCAGAGAATTTTGAAACAAGCCAGGTCGTGGATTATCAACAACTCCATAAGAGGGACCGTTTGAGAGAAATCCCACTTGCTAGGGTACTAAGCCAGGATTTTATTAATCGAGGGGCAAATTTGATCGCTGAAGATAAAAGAGCTGTAGAAAAGGAGAAGAAGATTACGAAGGGAATCGATAATAATGTTTTTAAAAAATTTGCGAAGAAAAATGAAAATAAATGGACTGAAACAGCCATTACTAAGATTGCCGAACTTCTCATAAATGATGTAGTAAAGAGTAAGCAAAAAAGTGTCAAAAATATTCCGAAGGTGTCCGAAGAACATAAGCCTAAAACAAACATCAATATTACAAATCGATCAACAGAAAATAACATTGAACGGAATGATGCAATTTCACAAGAACCTCAAGAAAGTAATTCAAAAACAGACGACAATGTTTCAAAGTTACAAAATGATATGATGACCATAAACAAAAAACAAACTGAGAAATCCCTAAAACTCTCATCAGAAAAAGACGAAGAAACTATAACTTCCTCAAGAGAGTTATGGAGGAAAGAGTGGATAGAAAATCTTAAGTTATGTTACATCTATCCATATGAAGCTTATCCATCTAACATACTCACTGCGAACGAAAAGAAAGGTTTAGACTATTCTTTCGGATTAGTTAAAAGAATCCTCAAAGAGAGATATAATGTACCGCTACTTACAAACTTTGATCCCAAAGTACATATTGTTATTTTAAAGGGTGACATTCATGATTTCAAAGGCGACAAAAAACTTGAAGAAATACAGAATACAGTTCAAATAGGTTCAATTGATAGGAAAGTTAGGGTATGGTCATTAAATAAAGTCACAAAGTTTTTACAAAATATGGACACAATCCCTGAAAATGACCACAACAATAAACCAGAAGCTGATGATCAGCACCCTTTGCTAGATAATAAAGAACCGGATAATTCCAAGACCACCCAAGTATTAGCATCTATTAATAATGTAGACAAATCCCAAACTGGTGAACAAGGGCAAAACAAGCCTGTCAGAGATCCCAAGTCTTCGAATATCAATGAAGCTATCAACGTCGAGAATAAATCAGATGAGGATAAACAGGCGGATAGGTCAGTTAAAAAAGCAATCCATATAGAAACCACCAGTACAAAAACAGGAAGCGTCATTGTACAGAAACTCGATCTGGACCCCAAAAACCAACTTAATACCTTATCTCAAGATAATTCTGTTACATATAATGAATTCTCAAACGTACAGAAGAATAATATTGTCATTTCCCAACCTGACACCAACATAGCGACAGTTGATATTGATAGGTATGAGGAACAACAAGACGGACTAACGATTACTAAGATGATGACAAACCTTGAAGAGTTACTAACCAAAGTAAGCTCCGAACTTCAAAAAGAACGTGATGAGAACAAGAAAATGCAGGGATGCCTTTTCGAATTGTCGAATCAATTGTTAAAACAAGAGATGGCAAATTCAAGTTTGCATGCTTGTTTAGATATAGAACAAAAAGAAAAAGAAATTGTTGAGAAGGAGAGAGATTACCTAAAGGAAAGTCTGAAGAAGATAAATGTTGAATTCACGCTCTTCAAAGATATCGCTGCAAAAAGACCAAAAGAAGCCGAAAACCAGGCAAATAAAAGCACGCAATAGAATACCGAATGGTAACGGCATTCCGCCATTGCAAGTTGTAATAATAAAGAAGTTTAATTTAATTATATAAACATAAATATATCGGCATCTGCACAAATTGGGAAATTATTATAAAACCCATTTGTGTTTTCAACCAACTGTTTCTATATTCCAATAATACAAGGCGATTTTTATAGAAAAATATATTTTTTTAGCTGTATTATATTTCTAGATACACATGTTGAAAAATAGAGGTATTCATATATATATATAGTTGTGGCAGTTAAGGTCACCACATTAGTTCTTAGAGAGTTACTTAAAACCATGCAACTAGATATCTTTATATTTGAGATATTTTGGTATATAATTAAACTTATAGATACAGTAATGCAGTAAAGATTCTAGTCATAACGATCCATATTCATTTTATGAGCTTTCTAAAATTCTGAAGAGCCGAAGAATAATCTCCATTTGTATTATTTTTAATAGAATCATAATAACAAATAGCATGGAAATATTTGCCATTAATATAAACAGTATTCTTCCAAACCCACTCACCAGAATCTTCATCATATACTGCACCAACAGTATCCTTACATATAGGGCATTTGAATGTCATATCGACATTCGTTTCAGGGACAGATACCTTTGCCTCGCGTAATATATCTTCATTAATCGTACCGTCGTTAAGAGTTCCATCAGTCCCTGAGGATGATGGATTATGACCGATTTTACTTGAATTGTCGCCCATATTTTTCCATTTATCATCTCTTCTATTCCTATTACGTCCATCATTGTCGTTTACGATATTTTTAGTTGATGTGATATCATCATCATTAAAGCTAATCCATTGAGAATCTTGCAAATACCAATTTCTTGATTGGATATTTTTTTGCATTGCGGTAGCCCCTGTATTACTATTCGAAATTACTTGAGATGAACCTTTTATTCTTTTGTTAATTCTAAAGTGCCAATCTAAATGTTCGCTTAATAACCTTTTCTCATCGTTTGAGTTACCGAACCTTTTACCACATGTATTACATTTGTTCGACTTAGCACGATATAGTAAATGTATTAAATTGTTTAATACAACGTTATTGGGATTAGTCAAATTTTCTTGACTAAATGATAGTGATGGTATATTCGAAATATTAATATTAACATTTGCAAAATATGCTTTGCAATCTAAAACAATATTTTGTAACATTTCAACTGGGGGTAATTGGATTTCATGATCTTTGGCTGAGATATCAGATTCATTAGGCTTAATCTTATCATAGAGAGCTACGATTGATTCGTTCTGAGGTTTATACAATAATCCCAAATTGTTCAATGACTGATATAAATTTTGAACTTTTGATTCTTTATTGGCCTTTTCCATTACATCTAATTTTTGGGATGATAACACTCCCGTTGTATTTGCAAAGAGGGAGGATACGTTTGAACCTAAACTTGTCATATTATCAAACAATGGGATAGGTGTAGACGAACTAGATTTTTGACTCTCATTAGTCCCAAGAGAATCTGAGCCATCTAATCTCTTTTGTTGATGATGTTGTTGTTGTTGCTGTTGTTGGTATTGCTGCCTCTGTTGAGTTTTTTGTTCATATTCATATTGTTGTTGTATTAGTTGTTGATCCTGTGAAAATACTTCTTTTAGTTGTAATTGTACTTGCCTTAATGCAGCTTGTGATAATTTACCCTTTTGTAATTCTTGTTTCAATTGTCCCAGAACTTGTAATTTTATATTTAACTTTTGATCAGTAGGTGCTTTAACCAATCTTTGCTTTGTTAAAATAGTCAATTTATCAATGTCTGCTAATAATAATGGTACAGTTGGAGTTGGTAACATAGATTGATAATTCTTTTGATGTAATGCACTTGCTTTAATTAAAAAAGTCTCAATTTTCCCTAGGGATGATGTCTCAAATAAGGGACTTCCTGTAGCTTCACTTGGGGTCATCCATGTCTTGAATAATGATATAAGTTTACTTCTTGTTGTATTATCAACTAAAAGGTAAGTCTTTTTGTATAATGCAAACAAATTTCTACTAAAATAAATTGTGTAGGGACTACCAGCATTTTTACAAATGGAATCTAATGCATAAAATGCATATAATTTCTGTGTTGGAACACATTTATTTATTCTAGTCTCTAAGGCATCCACAAAATATTGAGCGCATGATATGTTTTCTTCTGCTAATTTAGTTAAAGTCGTAATGATAGGTTTTGAATTAAAAGTCAATTCATCAAGAACACTTGTAAAATCCTTCACTAGTCTTTCAGTTTCTGTATCCATTTTAACAAGTATTCTATTATAGTACTTTTCTTCTTCTGGTGGTAGATTTAAATTAAGTTCTTTTTGATCTTTTTAAAAATATTAAGGGGGAATAATAATATGAATAGTATGTACACGATTCTATATAATGAAAGAATGAAGATAATACGATATTTAACAAAAAATATGAAGTTCTATTAAGTATCCCAACTTTTCTTTTTAAATAACCCACTTGGAAACAAGTTTAAATATGATATTTTTTTTGGCCAGGTGATTATAATTATAGGTAAGTATATCTAAAAAGTACCTATTACTCTATCTCTATTATATTACTGATTTGTCCTCTCTCTATATAGAATATTACTATCCTTTAAACCTGATAAGAAGTACTAAATATTATATATAGTAATAGTTTCAGCTATATTTTTTACAAGTGCTAAGTCTGAAAAAAAATAAAGGTATTAAAAATTATTAAGTAATTCATTTTTTTCTTCGTGCTTTCCAGCTGGATTATCATGATCAACGAGGCGACACAGAATAATAATTTCAAAGTAAATACTATTAACCAGAATTATACAAGTAGTAGACTATAAAAAGATGTTTTATTCTTATCAATGAATTGTTTATATTAAATCTAATGTAATGTATATAATTATAGTATATATATATATTGTGGTAATGCTAAATATTTAAATGATTTCAGGATTTGGTAAACGTTTAAAACAAGCAACAAATTTACTACCTTGTTTTCTTGCTACTTTTTTACCTTCTTCGGTAGCATTAGTCATAATTTCTACACATTTATCATTTGCTTCCCATTCTTTACTTAACCTTTCGAATAATGGATGCTCAGTAAGATGTTTAACCATCCAATTATGTAAATCTTCAACATCAGTAATTGTGTATATGATACCACCTTCTTTCAAGACATAAGCATATTCGCTTAATAAAGTATTTGTGACAATTCTTGCTTTATGCTTTCTTTGTTTAAAATGAGGATCAGGGAAACAGAAAAACATTTTAGATAATTGTGCTTTATGGAAAAAATTTGGTAAAAATTTCATAGCATTACCTCTAAGGACATTGATATTTTGATAAGTTTGTTCTTTTGCATGATTACTTCTTAAAGCAATAATTCTATCTTCAACATAGTTTGTCACTTGAACACGAATTTCCATCCCTAAAATAAGTTGTTGAGGAAATGCAGGTGATAAATCAATCATTAATCCACCAAACCCACAACCAATATCTGCAATAGTAACTTCTTTAGTCATCTCACCTGAATTTTCATCTTTAAATGCAGGATATAGTTTACTCCAATCCATATCTTCTGGACATGATGGATATTCTAATTGATGATCTGAGAAAGGATTTGAATGTGCTCTTTGTCTATAATATTTTTTTTTAGGTAATTCCATTTTATTTTTCTTATTTTTTTTAGTACTAATATCAGATTTTATGACGCTTGATTCATCAATTTTTACATGTTTTAATTCTTTACGATTTTCTTCTTTATTAACACGATAAATAAATCTCTTGGAATTAGGATCCATATTACCACTTGCAGCTCTCATTTTTGTACTCTTGTATGTATCTATATATCTATGGTAAAGTGTACTAATTAATTATAAGAACAACAACAACAACTTCTAATACACTGCCCAACCACAAACACTCTATTTATTATATTGATCAATTAATCAATCTTTAATCTCCCAATGCTCATCGCCTGAAAAAAAAAATTTTCAACTTTTTTTTTTGTTTTCAAAAATTTTCGGTTTTTTTCTCGCTTTGTGAAGGAGAATAAAAGCTGAGCGGACAGAGCGCGTTGTGCTGATTGAAGTTCTGTTATGTGTGTGACGGATAATATTGAGTGTGGGTGAGTGTGGTGCTATCTTACAAGGTGTGTCACTGTATAAAGGTCTGTATGTATATATTTATGTAATTCTTGTAATTTTGGTAGGAATAATTTAATAGCTTTAACAGAACATTACCAATTGTATAATCTATATAGATATCTTGTTTCTTTCTATTCTATGTATTCATTTTATTTACTTTGTTTTTCAGTAATTTTCAACATTTTTTTATTTTTTTAATTTTTCGGAAGTTCAAGGAAATAAAGGAAATGTTGGCATCTCTCTCTCTCTTTCATACTATTATTTACTTGAAAAAAAAATACTCAAGTATAATATAACAGAAGTGGGTGAGCTTAATTGGTAACAGAAGAAAGTTTAATCTTGGTTATTTCTATGATATCTGTGAAAGTTTAGTTCTTATATACATACAGGCCTTTCTTCATTTTGTTATAAAACATTGTAATATTAAGAGAACTCCCCTTATTATAAGAGTTATTTTTCAAAACAAAATACATTTTTAACACGCATCCTTCATTTTTTTTTATTTTGATTAATATACAAAAAAGGGTATAATATACACCAAAAATAAACAATATGAGTAATATTGATAGTTCAACAATCACTCCAGAAAGATATGCTCCACATCTATCTGAGTTCTATCCCATAATGAATAGTAATAATAATAATAATCAACAGAATGATGATACAAGAACACGACAACAAGATGGACTTCTACTAAACCAAACGATAATTTCTCCACAACGATCCGATCATACTACTCCATCGTCACGATTTGCATTATTACCATCCTCTCATAATTCTTTAAGAAGACCTTCAAGTGTAGCATCAAATAGTCAAAGTATAATGAGTGATTTACAAACTCTTATAACACGCCGTGATGTTAAACAGACTAAAGAAGCAATGAAATCGTTGAACAATACTTCGAAAGAATTAAGTGACGCATTGGCTACTGTAGCACGATGTTCGAGTAAAATGGCTTGTGAATTTGAAAATTTTGCTCATTTAAAAGGTTGTAATGATGATACAGCTGAAAAATTTATGAATGCAAGTGGATTATTTCATTTAGTTGGTAATCATGAATTAATAATGAGCGAATTTATTAATAATTTATTAATTGATTCAGTAACTGATATGATGGACGAATTTCAATTTAAATCAAAATCTTTAGAAAACAAATTTAATTCAAAGAGGAAAGAAGAATCATTAAAATTAAAAATACAAGAAAAATTTAATAATGATTTTTCGAAGAGAAATGTTAGAAATTTAATATCATATCGTGAAAGTTTAAATAATTTACAAAATCAATTAGATCAATTAGAAATATTAAAATATGATTATTATAATGATTCATATCAATTAGTTGAATCAACTTGTAATAATGTATTAAAAAATGTTGCTAGTATAACAAGAGCACAAGTAGAAATTTCTGAAAACATTGCAAGAAAAGGGTGGTCAGGAGGTGGTTTGGATGATTTATTAATAGATGCAAATGATCCATTCACACAAAATGAAGATGATGAAGAAGAACAAAATGAAGAGGATGAAGAAGAAGAAGAAGAAGAAGAAGAAGATAATGATGAGACTGATCATATTATGAGTAGCATACCGGAAGAAGAATCTGATACAAATAATCATAGAAATAATAATAGCAATGACAATATTAATAGAACAACAAATATGGAAGCGACAAAGAATGATAATTTATCCAATTCTATGGAACAATTAAGAGTTCAAAGTATGCCTCAATCGACGGACAATAATTCAAGAAGTATAATAGGTGCAACTGGAGACACCAGTAATATTATTACAAGTGATGGCAGTAATAGTAGTCATAACAATAATAACGAGGAAATAGAAGAACAATTATCAGATAACGAAAATGATAATTCATTTGCATTACCATTATCCAATAGTGTCGGAGTACGAACAAGTTCAATACTCGACGAAGAAGAAGAAGAAGAAGAAGAAGATGATGGCGACGACAACGAACATACTAGACATAATAATGAAAGTTTATAAATTTACCTTTCCTCTCAATTAAGTACGGCACAATAAATGCATATTATTATATTCACATAAAACAGATAATGTTTAAAAACAAAATATTTACAAAAAATACATCACATATATATATATATTAAGAGTACATTCCTATTCACCAAAATTTATACCAAGGTTTACTATTTAAATTAAAAGATGAATCATTTGGATGATTTTCCCATTCTTTTTTCAAAATTTCAATTTCTTTCAATTTTTCAGGTGATATTTCTTTCTTTTCTTTATGTGCAGGTAATTTACCTTGAGCAATTGCCTCTTTTCTCTTCTTTTCTTGCATTGTTTGCATTGCCATTGTAGAAATTTCCATACTTTTCTTTCTTTTCATTCTACATTGTTCCCAACCAACAATTGAACCTAAAAATAAACCACCAGTTGCCCAATTTGTTGCTTTAATTGGATTTTTATGATATAATAAAGTAATCGAACCTAAAATAAACATCGAAGAAAAACCAACCATACCAGCATCTCTAAAACAAGGAATTTCTGTTAATTTCGCTAATGAAAAATCTTTCCAATTAATTGTTTCTAAAGCATTTTTCATCATTCCTGATGTATTTGATCCTGAATTCGACGATTCAGGATCAAATCTTGGTGGTTTATCTTGCATTAAAATCTTTTGGCCCTTTGAATAATTAGTTAATACAGGTTCATTAACTGTTTCAACATTTTTATTTTTATCCTCATTTTCTTTATCTTTACTAAACCAACCCATTGTTAGGTATATCTGTTATATTACGTATGTAGTGTGTATAGTTAATCAATTTTCAAAAAATGTTACTACTTATACTTATAGTATTGAAATGTTATATAATGTAGTATAGTATAGTGAGAAGTCATCCCCCCCTTAACCATCCCTACATTAGTCTACGTTGAAAAAAACACATATCAAAAGATATTACTATGGCAATGAAAAGTGTACCATTAATGAATAAATAAGCGAAAAACCAACCCCACATCGTTCCGCACGATGTCACAACGTATCCGAGTCTGTCTCGGCTGAAAACAAAAAAAAAAGAACGTATTTTGAGCAAATTTTAACAATTTTTGGAAAGTTTAAGCGAGCGCGCTAAATGATCACCGATTTTCTCTCACAGTGGAAAGCAAAAAAAAAACAAAATTTTTTCTTTCAAATTGAAATTTTTTGGGCACCTTTTAACGGGGAAATACGTAGTGAGCAGATAGAAAAATGAAATTGGCAGATAATCTTATGCTTTCTACCGGGTATTCTGTGTTGTAAAACTGAAAGAAAACATGCTGGGAGAGCGAGAGTCACGCTCTGTGCATTTGCTCGTTTAATTTTCAATAAAAATTTGATAATCTACGCGCATCTTTAGGCATGTTTTACGACGGTCACAGTGGAAAGAGTGAGAGGCAGAGATTGGCTCCCGTGAGGTGAGGTGAGGGTTTGGAGTTATTTTTTTGGGATATTTTCCAGGGTGGCCGAATTGAAAATATGGGTTCATGGGGGAGGTTGTTGTATGCGATGAATGCTGCTTAAAGCATCTCAGGAAGATTGGTTAGCGCGAGTACTATTATAATATACTGCCCTTTACAACTTTATTGGAATTAGAGAGAAAATATGGCAAATACACATCACTCTTCTTTCTTTCACGACAATCATTAATATATTCGCGATAAACACCCATCCAAATTGTATCTTCAATTATGAGATTTTCAATATTTGTTAATGTTGTCTGAATTCTTCTGCATATCTCTTCATCACCTAGAGAATCATCGCTAACGGGGAAACCATCAGCCTTCTTAGAAACCTTAAGATAGGTTCTTAAATCCTTCCAAAATTCAAGTTGGAAGGTTCTTTCTGCGTTAAACTCGTTTGTCAGAGTTTTTTTTGACATGTCTTTTGACATCCCCTCATTCATAATCAAATTGTCGTTATTACCGTCAGGATCACAACTTTGATGAAAATCATCAGCGAATTGAGAATCTTCGACGCTACCTCTTCCCAACTGTAGCATTTTCAGGTTCCTATCATTTAAAATATTTGTTAATTTCAGTATCTTCATAACAATCTTTGTGTAGCCACCTTTAGTATATAACGGGCTTTCACTGATTGATTTGAACATGTCTGCAACAGCAATACGCCTTGAAATATTTAAAGTACCTGACAAGAAAAGAGTCTCATAGCAAGTTACCGCTTGTTTAAGATACTTTTGGGTTTTATTAATGACAAGACTAAAATCCATTGACATGTTCATTGTTCTAGCACGTTCTGCGCATCTTTTAACGTAGTTTTCAAGTTCCATGATAATTGGAACATAGCTCATAGCCAATGGCTTATCTTCTGACACATAGTTTGTCAAAGTGTCAAATGGTGCCAACATATCTACTAATAATTCACCTTGTTGTTTATCGGCATATGTAAGTGGGTGATCTATTACAATATCGTCTTCTTTACATTTCTTAAAAAACAATTCGAATTCCGTGAATTTCTCAACATACGTTCTAAGGATCTCAAGTTTGATATTCCATCGAACAGAAATGTATTTTGGGATTAATCTCTTGACAATATCATTATACATTTTAAGTTTATTGTCTAAAATACGGACTTCCTTGTTCAGCAAGGTTAGTTCTTTTAGAACGTGAGGGACTCTACCATGGAATGGGTCCTCTACAATATAAGAGATTTTAGTCTTTTCAGATTGAAGGCTGGCAATGTTACACTCTTCTTGAGGGTTATCACCCTCGTTGTCGTTTTCCAATGACGATATTTCTTCAGAACTACTTGAGCTTAAATTATCAAAGCATTTAATTAATTCTTCCGATATTAGATTAATAATATGGGCCAAACAGCCGATGTGTCCTGAAAAGAGAGGGTATTTATCAACACCCAGGTCAGATGTGCTTCCGAGCGTGTTACTAGCGTTGTCTGTACAAGTGCTGACCCATAATTCTTGGATATGATATTCTTCGGTTCTTTCTTCTATATCATTTCTGTGATCTATTTTTGCTTTTACCCTAAGAACATCGTATTCGATTAAGAAATGATGTTTATGTTGTTTCCATCACATAAAGCAACAGATTACAACAAAATGCTGTAGGCTATCAATGGCTTGCAATCATCCGTTTCCATACTTGTATATGGTGGCTGATGGACATAGAATTTAAGTATGATATCACATTCATATTTCGAGCTGTTGTTGCCTAAGAAATCGTGGCAGGTGTGCCAATTAGTAGCCTCATTCGACTTTAGTTTAATAAGACCATTAAAATGATTTCCACAGTTCTTTTTTTGCTGGATGGCCAATCATAGCAGCGACCTCCATTTCTTATCATAAGAGCTTCTCCACATTTACTCCATAAGAACGTTAAGGGCAAAAAGAACTAGTTTAGTGGAAAAGTAGGAGTAATATACCCCAGCTGATATAAAACATCACATTACAATTTAAACAATTTTACTTTGAGTAAACTGAGCGGAGCGTATTAATTACCTCCAGATTCAGGGTCATTCATAAAATTGTTTTTTGTGATGTGAGCATTTCTATCAACGTTATTAACATATTTTTTGACGCTGAGAAGTACAATGCTTTTGTAAATTATCAGCATTTTTGAGCTTCAGTTTAGTACCAGCTTAAAAATGCTGATATTCCCTTGCAAAGCTATCCTTTTTACTTCATTTACTTTTCTGGATAGATAAGTAAATATATCAAGAATATGTGCTACGAATTATTACTACGTAGTATCAAAATGTAACTTATATATCGTAGCATAGCTATTTTTGAATATATAAATGAATAATAATAATAATACATAGGAATTTCTATTCGTTAATAGTGACTCGCGGTTGAGGGAGTTTTGGAGGGAAAAGAGTTTTTTTGCTTTTTAGGTCTAGGAGCCTTGAAAGGGGTTAAAACCCGAAATGTTTTGACATATACGGGGGGGCAAGAAGCACGAAAAAGAAAAAAGTGGCGTGCCCCCCTATGCTTTAAGTACGCCAGGGACAATACACACTTTAACTCTCTCACTGTGGGTTTTCTTGCTTTTTTGCCCATTGTTTTTATTGATTATTAACGGTGATTCGATTGGCTGGACAAACCTATATTGGATTACACGTAACGCTGTGGCTATGTACAAGGAAGCTTCAGCTAAGTGCTTGAACGTTGCTTTTACTACTACTATTATTGTCATAATTGCCGTTGTTGCTTTTGCTCTCACGGCCTCTTTACTTTCACACGTTTCTTGACATATTGATCTTTAGCAATATATATATATATATATGAAAATGTTTATTAGCTATTTTATAATATTAACTCATCTACCTTCATTTATATATATATATAGATTATTATCTAAGAAGTAGTGTTTAAATAAAGGTTTCGTGATTTAAATAGATAGACCCAATACATTCAGTAATATATTAGTTGAGATGTACCCTCTAACTAGTAAAGTGTGTAGTAGTAGTAATGCTACCTTTGTTAATAGATTAACTAGTCATATTTTAGCAACAAGACAATATGCTTCTACTGCAGCTAAGGTAGCCACTAGTAATAAAGATTCAAGTGCTAATACCAATGAACAAAATCCTTTAGTTAATCATGGCACACAAGAATCTTATTTTGATTATGAAGGTGTAATTGAAAATGAAGTCTTAAAGAAAAGACAAGATAAATCATATAGATTTTTCAATAATATTAATAGACTAGCTAAAGAATACCCAATGGCTCATAGACAATCAGATGCTGATAAAGTTACTGTATGGTGTTCAAATGATTATTTAGCTTTATCAAAACAACCTGAAGTAATGGACGCAATGAAACGTGCTATTGATAAATATGGTGCAGGTGCAGGTGGTACAAGAAATATTGCAGGTCATAATAAATTAACAATGCAATTAGAAGCCGAATTAGCTGCATTACATAAGAAAGAAGGTGCTTTAGTATTCTCATCATGTTTTGTTGCGAATGATGCAGTTTTTTCATTATTTGGTCAAAAGATTAAAGATATGGTTATCTTTTCTGATGAATTGAATCATGCATCAATGATTATTGGTATTAAACATTCTAATTTAAAGAAACATATCTTTAAACATAACAATCTAGAAGAATTAGAAACTATGTTAAAACAATATCCAAAATCTACTCCAAAGATGATTGCATTTGAATCTGTTTATTCAATGGCAGGTTCAGTAGCAGATATTAATAAAATTTGTGATTTAGCTGAAAAATACGGTGCAATGACATTCTTAGATGAAGTCCATGCTGTTGGTTTATACGGTCCACACGGTGCAGGTGTTGCTGAACATGTTGATTTCGAGGCTCATCGTAAAGCCGGAATTGCCACTCCATCTATAAAGGATAATAATGGTCATAAATTAGCCATGGATCGTGTTGATATCATTACAGGTACATTAGGTAAATCCTTTGGTGCTGTTGGTGGTTACGCAGCTGCAAATAAACGTATCATCGATTTCTTAAGATCTTATGCTCCAGGTTTTATCTTCACAACCACATTACCACCTGCAGTAATGGCAGCTGCATCTGAAGCTATTCGTTTCCAAAGAGGCAATATTGAATTAAGAACCGCTCAACAAAAACATACAACTTATTTGAAGGAAGGTCTTCAAGATTTAGGAATCCCTGTTGTACCAAACCCATCACATATTGTACCAATTTTAATTGGTAATGCTGATTTGGCAAAACAAGCTTCTGATATGTTAATGGAAAAACATAAGATTTATGTTCAAGCTATTAACTTCCCAACTGTTGCAAGAGGTACAGAAAGATTACGTGTTACTCCAACACCTGGCCATACAGATGATTTATCCGATATAATGTTAGATGCAATGGAAGACGTATTTACTGAATTACAATTGCCTCGTGTTAATGATTGGGAAGCACAAGGTGGTTTCTTAGGTGTTGGTGATCCAAATTTTATTAAGGAACCAAATCTATGGACAGAAAGACAATTAGAATATACTAATAAAGATTTGAATCCAAATGTTAAACATCCAGTAATTCAACAATTAGAAGTATCTAGTGGTATTAAAGAATAAATATCAAAAAAGAAACGCCACGTATAGAGATGAATAAATAGATAATAATTTTGTATTGTTAAAAAATTTATTTTTTTTATTATAATAATAATACTATTACTAATAGTAATTTATACAAATAATATGTATATATATGTATATGTACGAAATACAAGATAATAATAAAAAAACCACATAAACATACATTTTTTAAAAATGTAAATACGCAAAGGGTAGGAGGAAAAAGAAAGAAAGAAAAAAAAGTTATTTTGTCTGTTTCTTTTTCTCAGTTAACTAATTTAATTAGTTTCAAAATCATTCTTTAAAGAATTAGTTGATTGTTTAATTTCATTAGTTAATTCATCAACGTTAAACTCTTTAGTAGTTGAATCAGTTGGAAGATCCTTTGGAACTGATGGTAAATCAGCAGAAGTAGTAGTAGCACTAGTTGGTTCTTCAACTGGGACATTAGCAGCTAATTTAGTAGTAGTAGCATTTGGACCAGTTGATGATTGACATAATTTAGCTAAAGGACCTAGTTTTTCTAGATGTGGTTTAACCTTTTCACAAACTAATTGGCTATATTTATCAGATTCTTTCTTTAAAGTCTTACAAGCACATTCTAATTGAGCATCAATTTCTTTTTGATAAGTATGATAAACAATTGGTACAGTGAAGGCCATAATATCAGCGACAAATAAAATAGTCCAAACAGAGAACCAAGAGAAGAATCTATGTAAAGCGAAAGCGATACCAGCTGCTTTAAAAGTATTTTTTGGAACGTAAGCAAAGACTAACATTCTCATCTTAGCTTGTTGAACAGGTAATTGTTTTAAAATTTCATCAACATAAGGTTTAATTAAACCAACGGTATTTGGACATTCTTTAATACCATATTTAGTAACGATACCTTGACCTAAGATTAATTTTGTTGCGAATTCTAAAGTACCTGTTGTTAAAAAGACTGTGTATAGTACTCTTAATAAGAAAGTTAATAGATTAACTTTTTTTAAGATTAATAAAGCAATAATTGAACCAAAGAAATATTTACCTGTCTCTATTGGGTTTTTCCATAATAGAATATCACATTCACATTGACATTTTTTATTTGAGGTAGTAGTAGCAGCAGACATCTTTAATTACTAGTAATTTTTTAATATCAATCTCTGTGTATATATGACTAAAGTAGAATAAACGAAAAAAAAGAGAAGAATCCAATTGTTGAGAATTAAAATAAAATTCAACAGAAAAATACTAAAAGTATATATATATATATATATATAAGAGAATAAAAAAACTGTCAATTTATCAATTCCCTTTAAAAAAATGATCTATCCTTTACCTTTTTGCCCCTCTATATATAGGATTAGTATGTATCAAATGTATATGTAATAGAGTTGTAGATTGTAGCTAAAGGAACAACAGAGGTGGCAAAATCAAAAAAAAAAAGTGAAAAAGTGAAAAAGTGAAAAATTGCGACGGCGACGACGACGACGACGTTGCTCTCCCCACGAACTGTACTTTGCTCCGGCCTGCTGACTGGCAACTCGGTGGAACAGACAGACAGACAGACAGAGAGAGAGGCCACGACAACGCAGCGCAGAAATCGAAAAATTTCGAAAAATTTCAATTTCTGTCCAAGGGCTGCAGTGACAAATTAAAACCCGCGCACAGACACCGCACATTTTACTTGGTATCTATCTATTATTATTATTGCATGCATTCTATTCTCTCTCTGTTGCGTTGTCTTCTTCTTCCAAGTTCTTTCTCTCCGTTAAAAATTGTTGTCTTCTCAAAGTACAGCCAAAGCCACTAGAAATAAAGAAAATTTCCCCTTTTTTTTAAGATTTCTTGTCTTGTTATCGTTTGCTACGGAACACAGGGTAAATGACCCATGGTCGTTATATACGGGCGCAGCCTCCATGGAATGTAGTGACAAGCCCTATGTTTAGGGCTTCATTTTCAGGGCCAGAGAGTGGAACCCAGACACCACACGTCAGGCATCTCTTACCTCGGGAATTTTATTATAAATGTATAGTTAAATGTTTACTGACCAATTTTCCACCGGGAAATACTGGAAAGACTGCATTAACTCGCGCTGACTCAATCAAAATATTTAGTATATTCATCTATAGGTGGAACTGAAAAAGTTTTATTGAGAGATCATCACTCTTTTTGCTTATTAAACAATTAGATTCAAAATCTTATAAATATATATATATATATTTTAATGTAGAATTAATCATTGTTTAATAGATAATTACATCTCTATCTCTCTTGTCCTTTATATATTCATATAATAAAACTAATAATTACAATTATTAGTAGTTAATAAAAATTAATAATGTTACGTTATAATAATATACGGAGTCTACATGTCTCTGCAAGATTATTAAGAGGTCAAAATTTAACCGAAAAAATTGTTCAAGAACATGCTGTTAATTTAACTAAAGGGAAAACGGTACATACAGGTGATTATGTTTCAATCAAACCTTCATTTTGTATGTCTCATGACAATTCATGGCCTGTTGCTTTGAAATTTATGGGTTTAGGTGCAACAAAAATTTTTAATCCACGTCAAATTGTTAATGCTTTAGATCATGATATTCAAAATAAATCTGAAAAAAATTTAACTAAATATCGTAATATTGAAAATTTTGCAAAAAAACATAATATTGATTTTTATCCAGCTGGTAGAGGTATTGGCCATCAAATTATGGTTGAAGAAGGTTATGCTTTCCCATTAAATTTAACCGTTGCTTCTGATTCTCATTCAAACACTTATGGTGGTATTGGTTCCCTTGGGACACCTGTAGTTAGAACTGATGCTGCTGCAATTTGGGCAACTGGTCAAACTTGGTGGCAAATTCCACCTGTGGCTAAAGTTGAATTAAAGGGTCAATTACCATCTAACGTGGCAGGTAAAGATATTATTGTTGCTTTATGTGGATTATTTAATCAAGATCAAGTATTAAATCATGCAATCGAATTCACAGGTGATGAAGCCATTAAGAATTTGCCAGTTGACTATAGATTAACAATTGCTAATATGACTACTGAATGGGGTGCTTTATCAGGTTTATTCCCTGTTGATTCAACTTTGATTGATTTTTATAAGAAAAGATTAGAAATAGTTGGACCAAACCATCCACGTATTAATGAATCAACTATTGCTGAATTGGAAAGACGTTCTAAATCAATGAAACCAGATTCTGATGCTAATTACGCAAAGACTTTAACTATCGATCTATCAACTTTGACTCATTATGTATCTGGTCCAAACAGTGTTAAGATATCTAATACAGTACATGATTTAGCTCAACAAGATGTCAAGATTAATAAAGCTTATCTTGTCTCCTGTACAAATGCTCGTCTTTCAGATTTAAAGGCTGCCGCTCAAGTGGTTTGTCCAACCGGTGATATTAATAAACTAAACAAAGTCTCTCCAGATGTCGAATTCTACATTGCAGCTGCTTCCTCAGAGATTGAACAAAACGCTAAGGATGCCGGCATATGGCAAACTTTACTAGCTGCAGGTTGTAGACCATTACCTTCTGGTTGTGGTCCTTGTATCGGTTTAGGTGCAGGTTTATTGGAAGCCGGTGAAGTTGGGATTAGTGCCACTAATAGAAACTTTAAAGGTAGAATGGGTTCAAAGGATGCATTGGCTTATTTAGGGTCTCCTGCCGTGGTTGCTGCTTCTGCTATCCTCGGTAGAATTGGCGCTCCTGAAGAAGTCTTTGGACAAAAGATTCCATTCTCTGCTTCTGGTGTTAAGACTACATGTGAAATTACACCATCTAAAACTGAAAATTCTACCTCTGCTACAACCACAACAACATCTACTTCCGCTGTTGAGATCCTTGATGGGTTCCCTAATGAAATTGCTGGTGAATTAGTTCTTTGTGACGCTGATAATGTTAACACTGACGGTATTTATCCAGGTAAATATACATACCAAGATGATGTTCCAAAGGAAAAAATGGCTGAAGTATGTATGGAAAATTATGATTCTGAATTTGGTATGAAGGCTCATGAAGGTGATATTGTTATTAGTGGTTTCAATTTTGGTACTGGTTCTTCAAGAGAACAAGCCGCTACTTCTTTATTAGCTAAGGGTATTAACCTTGTCGTTGCTGGTTCCTTCAGTAATACTTTCTCTAGAAACTCTATCAACAATGCATTATTGACTTTAGAGATTCCAACTTTAATTGAAAAATTACGTGCTAAATATGCTGATGCTCCAAAGGAATTGACTAAGAGAACAGGCTGGTTCCTAAGATGGGATGTTCCTAACGCAAAAGTCATTGTCACTGAAGGTTCTTTAGAAGGTCCAATTATTTTAGAACAACAAGTAAGCGAATTGGGTAAGAACTTACAAGAAATTATCGTTAAAGGTGGTTTGGAAGGCTGGGTTAAGTCTAAGTTGTAGGATATTATTCATTTAAAACAACAAACATATTAAGTCGGATTTAGACTGTGAGTTGGAACTATTATTTTAAGGAAATCGTATTAGAGTTTTTCTTCTCATACGTCTTTTCGTTTTGAATCCGTACATATTTATTTAATTACAATTTCCTCATTTCTCAAAATATTTATTTATTTATAAAATTCAATTCCATAATACAAAAATGTAAGAAGAATTCTATTCACCATGTTTGAAATTCAATAATGAACAAACAGACAAATGTGAAACTGAATGAACATTTTCTGTAATAATGTGTCTTAAGAAGCTGTGTCATCTGCTTTCTTAACCCAATATAATTTTCCTCTAAATGATGATTTAGCGCGCTTCCTTATTTAAATTTTATAAAATGTATACTTTCATGCTGAAAAATATTGAACGTATTAGGTAGATGACTTTAACTGAATTATGAATTTCTCTAGCAGATACAAAAGATAGACCATAATAAAAAGCGGCATTATCTACATCAGGATATAGACAACGATGGATAAATACAACAGCATTATCAACGATGAAAAGTTTTCCAAACTCTCACTGAATACCACTACTTATCCAAAGTCCTTAAAGCATTGGGAGACTCTATTGAATTACCTAATTGCTGCAGCAACTCCAATAAATAAGACCATCAATGCTAACACATTAAGATTAATAAGGTCAACATATGAAGCCATGCTATTCAATTTTCCTTTCTTGGAGAATTACCATATCGATTTTGCATTATTCGAGTATAAATTAGGTCATGTCTCTAGATTCCATAAAATTTTTAAAAGAGCATTATATATTCATAACGAAAGGTCATTAGTCCTTTGGGTCTCATATTTGAGAATTTGTAATGAGATAGTTATTGAACCAAAACAGTTATTCAAAAAGTATGAAGAAGCTGAACAATATATTGGTTTACATTATCATAGCGGTGTCTTCTGGGAAATGTATTTAGAACAATTAAAATTACGTTGCAAAACTAAACAAAGATATTTCATAGTTTTAAGGAAAATATTAGAGATTCCTTTACACACATTTAGTACATTTTATGGCCTTTGGATAAACCATATAGATGAGATTAGAGATTTATCAGAATTGACATTATTTATAAATGAAGATGATTTACTGAAAAAATTGAAGATTGACAAAAATTATTCTGGGAGAAGGGGTCCATATTTGGCTGATGCTAAGAAAGCAATAAAAAAATTTACCAAAGAATTGTATATGGTTATACAACTTCAAGTAATGGAACGTTATAATCTGTTCGAATCGAAATTAACAACGCAATATTATACGTCTGCCGAAAATTTCCTTCCTGATAGTGAAGTACAAACCTGGGTAAAATATCTAGATTATACAATAGAGTTAGATATACCGGAACTTTGTCACATAAATTTCCAAAGAGCCCTAACACCATTATCTAACATAGATATAATTTGGCTCAAATATGCATATTGGTTACTAGACGTAGTCAAAAATGAAACAATGGCTAAAGTAGTTTTAATACGAGGGATCGAGCTTTCTCTTGAGAAGATTAAAATTGTACATTTATTATGTGAACTGTTAACTTCTCTTGATGAGATACATACACTGCATGATTTACTCGAGGATATGAACATATTGCATGAAAATGATATTGAAAGTTGTAAAGACTTCAACCTCTTTTGGGATTTCATGCAGTTTCAAATATTTCTTGCAAATTCTGCAACTTTGAGTCGATATGATAATAAAACTCCAGCAACTATAATACCGGAGAAATTACTAAAAGTGGTCCAAAAGAGATTAATAGCTAGTGGTAAAAGAGATGAAAAAAATAGAATGATCAACGGAATGATGCTGTTACAATCAAAGAAAAACTCTAAATCAATTGAAACTGAAATATTTAAATATGTGGTAGAAAACTGCCAGGATGATTATCTTAATCATGAACAATTCTGGAAAGAATATTGCGAATTGATATTATTTGATCTTAATAGAACGTTGACTGAAAGGGTAGATTACATCATTAAAACAATTTTACCCCAAATGCCCAGAAATAAAGAAACTTTGAAAGCAATAGAAGGGTTAGCACGTATTTACTTCCCACAATATATAGAACAATTGGGTGCGTAGGTTTGGGTAAAAAGAGTCTATATAAGAAAGATCATTAATACTTCTTAAGTAAATATCAATCGTAAAATCTATTATACACTATATAGTCTATTTGATTTTTTGCAAACTTGATTCAATTTATTCCTACAAGAGTACTTGCATAAACTTCTTATAATCGTCTGTATCTAATACACGTTTTGCAATCACTATATCTTTATTGATATCGGCGATTAACGCTTCTGCGGTGGTATAATCTAATTCTGGTCTAATATAACCTAATATATTGAATTTTAATTTTGCACCATAGAAATCTCTCTTAAATTCATGGATTATATGAATTTCTAAAGTTCTATGTTTATTATGATAAAATGGGTTTAAACCAATCGAGAATACAACCGGCAGAATATCAAAGTCTCCATTTGACTGTTCCAGATATTTCCCATAATTATATTCGACATTTCTATGATTTTCTCTTGGTTCAATTCTTTCCTCTTTATCGATAGATTCAATACGAGCAAAACCAAAATAGACACCTTGCTCAAGATCCCTAGCTGCATTAGGTACTTGATCAATTGGGATATTAGCAGTTGGAATACCTAATTCTGCCGAACCTCTACCAAACCCACTTACAATATCACAAAAGTTTGTGACAATAGGATATGGGCTTTCGGGGCTCTTTGGAATAGGTTTATCAAAAGGTCTGCTTGACGTCATATACAATATAATTAGAATAATACTTTCAAATAGAAGAACAAAATTCATTGATCACTAAAAGCGTTCTTTGATATTGTTTATTCACACGTTCATCAACTTGTATTCATATTTTTAAAACTTATTCTTTTGTATCAATCATACACTGTGAAGCAGGACGAGCAAAATGATCCTAAAGCTTTTTTCGATGCTGCAGTAATCATACAAAATGACGATTTATTACATTAGAAGATAGTCTGACAGAATGAGCAAAGAAAAGAGTGACAAGTCTAGAATAGATATTCTTCTAAACACACAAGTATAATGAATGACCTTGAGTACCCTTTTATCCTAGTAAATATTCCCTAATTGGTTACGGTATGAAATATTCAAGTCTACTCAATATAAAATATCATCAAGCACACACACTTGAATGATCCTTCAATGCAAGAATATGTAGTAAATATGTTCACTCTGCCGCATTAATATAACCAGTATTTAGAGAAACTGGTAGATCTTTCTTGTCCTCAAAGTTGTTATTAAGCCAGCTTGCTCTTAATATACAGGTTATGCTATTGAAGTAATGTACTCGTCTAAAGCGATAAAATTTAGGGTGATTTCATATCTTTTCACAATTGTCGAGGTTTATTCGGCCAAGGAAGTTCCCTAGTAACAAGGTGATAATCAACCGTTTGGGTGAAAAGATTCTAATAAACGCTAAGAAATATTCTGAATTATATTACCACTGATATAGCTTAATCAACTATTTCTACAAAGAATTAAACTACTTGTATACAAACGCTGCAAGTAACGCTTCATTGATACACCCACTTCTTACAAACAGAAATGGTTCGCACGATATCCAGTATGAAAACTTTGGTTGGTCCCAAATCAGCTTTTAGAAACTTCACCACAACTCCATTATCTAATAAAGCTGCGTGTTCATTAGTTCCACCGGTGCATCATTTAGTCAAGATCGATAAATCCAAACTAACAACAAGATTTGATGGCTTTAAATTCGAGAAAGATGATATAAGATCCCCTGCTTACAGACCAAAGGATACACGCCAAGATAGATTAAGAGAACATTACTTAAATACGTTACAATCTGATATTCTATTAATAAATTACAAACATAATGCGACTGTCGAAAAGGGTTTGAAGAATAGAGAATGGGATGGTACATCTCCTTACCAAATTAATAGACCAATGAAGAAACCAAAGGGTTCAAAATCAGAACTCCCAGACACTCATCCAATCAAATGGAATAATATCCCTGGCCTAAAAAGTATTACACTTAACTGTTATGTCAGAGATGCAAGAGAAAATGAAATGTTGACTATTAGCGCAGCACTACAATTACAACAGTTAACTGGTTGTAAACCAAAAATTATATATTCGAAATCAGATGTTCCAAATTGGAAAATCAGAAAGGGTCATGCTATGGGTGCAAAAGTCACATTGGAAGGTTACGAAATGTCCCAATTCTTAAGTACACTCTCTGAAATTGTTCTCCCAAGAATTAGAGAATACAAAGGTATTAGTATGTCTTCAGGAGATAGATTTGGTGGTATTGCATTTGGTTTAAATGAAGAAGAAGTAAAATTCTTTCCAGAGATTGACTTGAATCAAGATTTATGGCCAAAGACGTTTGGTATGCACATTAATGTAAACACGACAGCCCAAACCAACGAGCAAGCCAGAACCTTGATAAGTAGTTTACAAATTCCTTTCAACACCGAAAATGAACAAAGAATGTAATATGCAGATTTGTTGTAACATCATATATATATATAAATCTCATGTAAATAAAACATAGTAATAAATTTCTAACACGATTATGTCCTCAGGAACCCAACTTCATAAAAACTAGAAGATGCTATAGTTGTGTATATCATACTTTTTTTATTTATTCGTTGTAATTGTTTTCTTGTAAATGTTATGTAATATACATATTATACACGACTTAATTTAATTTTGTTACTCTGTTTAGCAATCAATGCAACCCTATCACCTAAGGAAAGGGCTAGACCCTGGCCCTTGGAACGGATTCTAACGTAACCAATAACTTGGTGAGTGTTACTGTCCATTTCGATACATAAGTTGGCTAAAGCATCTTCACCAAAGGAAGATTTCGCATATAGATTACAACTTAAGAATCTACAATCTTCTTCACCCAACGATTCTTGTGGTGTTAGAACACCCATGTTTGTACCTCTGGTCAATTCTTCCAAGTATGTGTGTAGGGATGGAAGATCAGACTTGACTGAAATCTTGTTTTCCCATTCGAATTCATTCCACATCGTACGGAAACGTTCATCACTTGTAACAGATGGTTTAATATAATCCATAATATCAATATGGACATCGTTCAATATAACATATCTTGCATCTTCACCGTGACCACCATCGTATATAATGTTACCAAAAATAACACCAGTATCTGCAGATGAAACCTTAACAGTAATAGTAATTCTATGGAAACCATGAGGAACTATATTGGTGCTTGGAGGTTTATCAATAATTTTTAGATCACCGAGAGTAGCAAATTGAACGTGTAGGTTCTTTAGAGTATCCTTCGTTTGATTGACTAACAAAACCTCTAAAACAACATCAAATTGGTTGTTTGTGATGTAAGCTTCAGCATACACTGGGTCAGAGAAACCAGTCAATGGGACAATCTTCTTTAATTTCGAAGATGCTTGTTTAGCCGCGAAATCTGAAGCATCACCGTGAATAGCTTGATTCAAATCTTCTTCAACGGTATCCTTTTCAATAGCACCAACATTTGAATGGGTAAATTGTCTGAAAGAAATTGCAGTTTCAATAGTATCTGCATTTTTGACAACATCTTTAACGGATCTTCTTAGGTTTGCACGTTTAGATAGAGATAATTGGTTTTTGAAAGATTCTCTTGTAGCATCGATAAAGGCAAGTTCCAATAAACTTCTCTCGCTTGGTTTTTCGTTTGGATCGTTTTCATCCATTAAAATGGAGATAGCAGTCATTAATCTATCAGCGGAGTCCTCATCAATTTTACGCTCGACCAACGAACTTTGACCTGCCCTGATAATACTAACTAAAATCAACAGACCTTCGGACTTCAAGGCATTCATAACATGCTTGTCCTTAGATACTTTATCAAATTTTAAGACCAATTTCACGACAGTTGATGCAAGGATTGCAGCTGTGTAAAAGTCACCACCTAATATAAAACGACGAAGAGGTGGTCTTTCTTCTTTCTCTGAAGCAGTTATCTTCTTTGAAACGTTTTCATTACCGAATGCACTTTCAGTAGCATATGTACCATCTGGAAGAATAACTGGACCAGAAGACTTTGTAGTTTCATCCTTAGATTCTTCCTTGTTTTCCTCCTCATTTTTGTTTAATTTTCTCATTTCTGATTGAACAATTGGAACTTCACCGATACTTGTACGCAGATGTTTCCAAGAAGCCTGAATTTCTGAAGATGATTCCGAATATTCACCCAAAATCCATAGAGCACCACGGTAAGCTTTTGCAGATTTAACGTTCTCTAAAGCTCCAAGTAACTGGGTCAGGATAACAGATCTCTGCTGTGGGTATTTTTCAATAACATCTTTCACAAAAGAAATGACACCACATGTAGCAACAGAATTCAAGTCACCAATAAATTCTAATAGCAAAGATATTACGCTTTCAGCCATCTCGGAAAATTTGATGGCGATAGAGCGAATAGCCTTAATCAATAACTGTCTATACTTCATGGCATTTTCTTTTTCGTTATTTGTAACGGTAATTTGTAATTCTTTCTTCAACAATTGAATAACGTCTTCTGCATTTCTTGAAGATATCAAGTCTAGAGAAATATCCAGAGCCTTCGAACGAACATCTAAATCCTCTGAATTTAATAAACGTAAAATGTCCAGAGTTCTCTCCTCTAGAGTACCCGGATTAGCGCTATTGATATCTTGAACTCTATCCAAGACAATCAGTTTAACGTTATTGTCTGATACTCTGTCTGCCAAATCTGTTAATTTGGAGACGCTTGCATTTAATATTGTGCTATTAGAAGTTAAAAGGGCCAAAGCTAGAGCAGTTTCTAATACGACATCATCATAGGTAGTTGCATTTAATAACTCCATTAATAAAGCAATATATTGATCCTTTAATGATGGGGTTAGGTTTGCATCTTTTCTAATGAATTCGACAAAAACAGATTGTAACAAAGGATCGATCTTCTCAATGCTAACAATATTTTCTTCTAAATATTTCAAAGCATTTTCACGATCCAATTCTGCAACACCAATAAAAGCATTTCTCTTACAGATAGGATCCAGTTCATCCTCTAGGAATTTGTAAACGATTTCATTAGCATCCGGAATTAAATGTTCGCTAACCTTGTGAATTGATTGGACGGCCAAAATAGCATATTTACGAACATAGGCATGGCGGTACTCTAGACAAGCCAAGACGGATGGAACCATTTGTTCCAATAATTCAGGTTCATGTAACTTAGTTAGGAAACGCAGGGTATTACCTCTAATATATTCATTTGGATGTTGTAGATCGTGCTGAATAGCATTACAAACCAAAATCATCTCGTGTCTTAATTTACCTTCTTCATCCATCTTTGGGACAATTTCCCAGTAAAAATATAGCAATTTCTTTAACTTCTTGTTTTTGGAAGGCATAACAAATCTGATAATATGCATCAACAATTCTGGTAATGGATTACCATCTAGCATCATTACCAAAATGTGCTTCATAGCTGCAACTTTCTCATCTTCAGATCCTTTCTCTAAAGCTTTTTGTAGTTCACTGATAGTGTAACTTTCACCACCAGTTGAAGGGTCGAAAACTAGCGTGTATGCTGCTTGTTTAGTTTCGACAGACATTCTTTTCCCTCAATTAGATACTCAGGAGGTAATCAATTGGCTCGAATAAATTAACTGATCAACTTTCCAAAAATTATTAGATACTTATCAATTATAAAGGTATTTCCCAAATCTTTAGTAGGTGCTAGAACTTTTTAAGTAACGTGTAACTAAAATATCCTTCCCTGAATATAATTTTCAACTGTGAGATCAAAACACGTCTGATGTAAAATGCATATTAATCTTTCATTGTCCGCTTAGAGAACGAGAATATATAAAAAAAATCAATAAAAATAGCGAGAACGTTGAGGGTAACCCTAGAACGATACAAATTTATTTTTAATGAAGATATAACAAGTAGTTAAGTATTTAATTAATCAATACGTTTATTTATTGGGTTTATCTTTCTATATATTATAGATGAAATGCTATGAATGCGTGTGGGTAGGGTGGAAATATTACTCCTCTTCAGATTCCGGATTAGCGACGTAGAGCCCTCCATCAGGTAAGTAACTATCCATGAATGCGGTGGAATCATAACTCTTTGTCGAAGCTGTTCTCTTTGTTGAGTTTGCCTCATTCTTCTTTTCTTGATTCGCATTATATTCATCAAGGATGTTTGTAGGAAGTTTATAATTATAGGATTTCATTTTATCAACTGTACCGCTCCTTGGACGGTTCTGTAGTTTAGTGTAGTAACTAACGGTTGTATTACTTCTTGTGACATCGCTAGGTTTTGAGATATTCTTCTTTTCTCTAAGTGGAGCCATACAATCTTCACTATCGTAAGCTTCATCACCTGGAATTTCATTCAAATATTCTTCTGTACCATTTTCGTCCTCCTCAGGAACTGTATCTTCTTTGCCTAGCAGTTTGTGAAATTCTTTAGTGTGATCAATAGCACCAATATTCGAGCTCCCAAGAGATTTGTTATCATCCGTGTTTGTCTCTAAAGTAAGTAACTTCTGTTTAACTCTACCATGTTTTATACCAACCTGCTTAGAACTTGTTCTAATAGCAACTCTGATATTCTTTGGCTGAATAAGATTATTCTTCTGTTTAAGGGAAGCGGGTAAATTAGGTGGTGCCTCTAGGAAATTCGAGGTTTTATAATATTTCAATCTTAATTCTTCAACATAACTAGAAACCAATCTTGCTGGCTTTTCTGATTTTAAAGTTCTATCATGTACAGGTGACTCACTTCGAGTACTTTTTGAATTAGGGGTTTCCGGTAGTTTACTAATACTGCTGTTATTAATACTTTCTAATCCATCACGTGAACCCAATAAATCTGTATGCAATGAATGGACATTGTTTGGTACCTGATACTCAGAAGAAGTTAAATCGATGGAACTAGTCATCCTGCTATCAGATGTCCCAGTCATACTTTCCACTATGGAACCCTGCTGTGTCAATGATTCTACAGGAGTTGAATAAGTTTCAGGAATATCAGGTACACTACCTGGATTATCTGGAGAATATGTTCTTGATAAAAAAGAAGAAGAATCACTATCTTCATCAGCAGGTGCGTAAAATGTAGGACGATCTTCATTTACAACTCTAAAATGGCGACGAGGCTCTAAATCTACATTTTGTTCAGTTGAGACAGCCCTTGAATTTCTAGATTCGTCTCCATAATTCAAAATGTATTCATCAGATGATGTCGAAGATACTGGACTAGGTGGGCCTGTATTGGCTATCCTTAAAGGAGGTGGTGTTATTTCTGGAGAAGATTCTGTATTTGCTATGAATGGGTTATTATTTTTCCTTTGATATCCATTAACTGAGGCGACATCTATAATATTAGCAGAAACAGACATTTGGTCTGGAAGAGATGAACCCTCTGAAGAGATAACACTACGTGACCCAGTAAACGAAAAATTATCCTGTTTCTCAACGCTATTTAAAAGGGCGTTATCGGATATCATTGGACGTTGAAAAGAAGTATTATCAGCACCGTCATCAGTGTTTTCATCAGAGCTATCGTATAATTTTGGGATATTTTTTAGATTAGTATTAAAATCTAGTGGGCTTACCTCATCAACGGTATCGTTACTTGGGATATGGATGATCATCGACTTTTCAGAAATAAACTCTTCGTTATTCCCCTCAACATCTCGAGCAATTACATTTTCACTTGGATCTATTTGGTATGGACCAGGTGATTTTGAACTCTCCTTATACGATTTTAGATAGATATCAATATCATCCACAAGCTCTTCAGCTTTCGATCGTTCTCTTTTATGTTGATATATATTCCCATTTTCTGAAGTGTTAGGCATTACCTCCTCTTCTATGAGACTTATCCCGCTATTATGATTTTCGTTAAGCATTGTATCTTTCGATAACAAATTTCTAGTATCTTTTCTTTTTTCATTAGTTTTAGAGAGTGGCGATTCGATAGTGGTTGCGTCGTTTCCAATATTGGTTGATCTGACTCTTTCAGTCGATAATCGAATTTCGTCCATATTTACCACGGGTGGCGGTGGACGCTTAACTCTCTCTCTAGGTTTAATTATAGGTCCTGTAGGTTCCACATCAGGAGTGGTACTTATCGATGCTGTGCGTGGATGAACAGTTTTATTTATAGAATTATTTGTTGGTTTTGAGGATAAAGATACAGATTTAGTTATACCACTTGGATGATTGCTGCCACTATGGGTGCGACTTTCATTAATGGACGCCGGTTCAATCTTTTTGTGGTGGGTGTGAGTAGTAGATAAAGTTTGGGGTTGGTGTGGTTTTGATGTAGTTTTTATATCACTTCCAAAAAGAAAAAATGATTTTCTCTTTGTTTTATTTCCAGAACCACTGGAAAACATTTGGCAAATATTATGTTAATATGTTCGAATATAGATATTATTGTAAGGTTAAATTATTAGAGAAAACTAATAGACTACCAGATCTATTTGCCATATGTGACTTTATATGTTTATGCAAATGTCATCAAACTTGCTAATTGTATACACAATATTAAATACCGAAATTTTCTAATACGCGAGGACATCGCAGGTTTTTTCACTTTTTAAGGTAAAGAAAGGGACTTTTAATGATCTACTCATCAATAGTTGAATACGACATTCTAATGAAAGACAGGATATTGTTGTTTATTTTGCACATATGCATAATTAAATATATATGTTAAACTTACATATAGCAGAATATTTGTTCATTATTTATGATTTCATAATGTCAGAAATTAAATCTAAAGTATTGAGGATATACTCACTGACACCCCCAATGCTAACAACCCTCACTGTACTTGGATGTGGAGATTGCGTGATAGATGTATATTTGCCCAAGTCTAATGATGCTAACCAAGGCTCTGATTCAGCCAGGTTATTTAAATTCAATACCACGATATTACAATTAGTTCGACTTCTAAAATCATTTAGATTTTGATATATCATGTCGATGTATTTTAATTTTGGTATCCTTATATACATCTTGAAAATTTCGTTACCATCTTTACTCTTTACGATGTCCCTAGAGGCAGATATGTTAGCAATGCAATGCTCTTTAATTTGTTCCTGGGTAAGAAATCCTCGTTTTTCTGGGTGTAATTGATGTGATGTAGATGTTCCTCGGGTATGATCAAGGTTGATAATTTCTTTCTTTGATTCAAACCTGCTACTATCATTAGATTGCACAATTGCATTGGTATTATTGTATGTAGTTGTCTCAGTCTTACTTACACTTCCAACATTTCCAACACTGGTTTCTGTGGATGTTTGTAGCAGTGATTCCTTATATTTCTGAATATCTGCTTTGTACTTAGTGAACCTCTCTTTAGATTGTGATAAAAGTTGCCTGTTTATCTCCAGTTCACTAGGGTCAAACATGTCCTGTGCAGGAAATCTTAATCCTGCCAAACCAAGAGTTAGTCTTTTCCTTGGATTTCCAAGGCATTTTGATATATATTTATCAATACCTTGGAGATGCTTTCCAAATTTTAACTCTGATACAAAATTTGCTAATCCTTGCATGAAAGTTGGTAAATTTTTACCTGCACTTGTTGAAATACGGATTTCACTAATATTTTGAACCAAACTAATTGGCGATATTGATATATTAAAGTTAGAATTTTCTCTGCTATATCTTTGTCGACTTCTAACATGTTTGAAGTTTGAAAAAACAAACATTGAACAATTTAATTCAATATCATTTGGAACAGTAAAATATGATTTGCCTGCTGGATTAAGTGTCCTACCTGATGTTAAATTGGAAATTACTGCCAGCGTGAGACAGCAGTCTAAGATAGAAAACTTTTTCAAAATTAATATGGCTGTTGATTCACTCTGTTTTTGTAGTTCCAAAGTATCATGTTCAATATATTTATGCAATTCCTCGATACAATTTGTGAGCAACGTTAGATCAGATTTTTTTTGCAGTCGAAGACATAAATAACTATTTTTTATAGTCTTACCAGCTAGACGATTAGAATGTCTAATCCTATCAAGGTTTTTCCAAATATCTTGACTTTCAAAATGATCTTGATATATATTTTTCTTATTATATCGTCTCCCCAAAGTTCCTTGTGCTTTCCTATTGGTCGACACCTTGTCGGAATAGCCACCTCTTTGGGACATAATAAATACACAATTTAATATTAGGATAATCTAGGTTATTGCTTACTATCAATTCTTTATTCGATATAAATATCCGTAAGTTTTGTACCTTTGTTATGTATTATACCAATTTTTCATTTAAAGACTGCAAGGATTCGCCAAATAAAAAAAATAATTAACATCTACAAATAAAGCGATGCTTTAAGCTATGATATCAACAAATCATAGCAATACCCAGTTAAATAATGAATATACTGCCTATTTTCTATATAGCTTATATATACATGAGCAGATATATATTTAACTATTTTAATACTTTTTATTGTTATTGATTGAAAAATGATTGTACAGTGATATATATGAAGATAAAGTTTTTTATGACTTTATCATGATTTTTTCCTTTGTATGTAATTGTTTAGTTATGATTAGAAAATAAAATGAGATGTGCCCAATAAATCAGAGTAATGCTTGATATTCTTAGAAAGCGGAAATCTCCTTTACTATTTCGTTGAAAGAATCCTTGTATTCCTCTTCCTTAGCCTTACCATCCTTCTTCTTGTTACTACCTGGTACAATGAAAACAACAGATGTTGGTCTCTTGGTAGCACCAGCAGAACCCAAATCTTGTTTAGATGGAATGAAAATATATGGAACTGAGTGATCTTCACACAAAACAGGGATATGAGAAATGACATCAGCTGGGAAGATATCACCAGCAATAATAACTAGACCTTTATCACCCTTTCTTAGAGCCTTGACGACTTCCTTGACACCTCTCTTGACATTCTTGGCCTTAGAGGCTTTCTTAACAGTCTTCAGGACCTTCTTGTTTAGTTTCTTAGAAGCTAATGGTTTAGCAAATGACAGAACAGCTGGCATTCTAGTTTCATAGTTGTCTTCGGACTTAACTTCTTTGGATTCCTTAGCCATTTTTAGTTTGTGTAATGATGTGTTGACTTTGATGGTAACCTTGTTGTTTATTGAACAAATATTACTATAAACGACTAATGGCAATTATTAAGAGGTTTTAAATCTTGTTATATCAATCAATCCTTTCTTCGATATTTCAATTACCAAATTAAAGAAAATGAAAAATTATTTCGTTGCTCATCGGGGAAGGATGAAAAATTTTCTAGTGCTCAAAATCTTTCAGTGTCAGTCATTTTCAACGACTAGTAAAGGGACTTCGCCTAGGCAAATGTAAAATCTTAATTTATCTGGCACTTTTAATTAGATCGTTATTAGGTTATTAATCTTGAGGAAGTAGTTGCTTATTCTTATTAACATTTGGTGAAGGGTTTGTTTCACGATATTATTTTGATTTATGAAATATTATTAAGAATAGACTACATCTCCTGTAGTGTATATGTGATTTGTCTCAACGCTAATGGGATATCTGAGTTTGCTATCAAAAAACTGAGTCAATGTAAATCCCAAAACTAATTGCAGAGTCCTATTTAAAGACAGTTTCTGATTTTACGGTTTCTTATATGCCAGATATTTTAAATTGAGGAGAAATAAGAAAAACAGCTACTGAAGTTGGTTTACCATGTATCACAATATTCTCCCTATTCTATTAAATTTCCAAATACATTAAACAATTTGATTTGCAACTATCAAAAGATTCCTCAATTATCTTTCATACGCTTATATTGGTAAAATGGTGATAGTATTATCGCAATTCTTCAGTCTATTCATGGGAAGTGAGTGGTTCATATGTTTTCTTCATTAGATTTAAATAAAAACAAGAGACATTGATAAGTTGTGAAGAAAGAACACCACCAAAAAGTAACTCATCTATTGATTGTATAATCTTGTGTGGATGGTATAGAACGTAATACACAGCTAAAATTACCTCTAATTTTGACGTTCAGTGATCTGCTCTTTCTTGACTATAATTACTAATTTTCATTTAAATAAAATAAATAGAACTGTGTTGTTCGCAAAAGGTGCCATTCTAACCTGTAACTAACCAAGGATGCCAATAAAAGGGTCCGCCCAAAAATTGCTTTTTATTTTACCTTGCATTTTATGGGATACTCTCTAGTGATACTCTTTGATATCAGATTAAAAGTCTGGATGAATTTTGATAAGAGTACTCTCAATCATCAAAACCTCTCTATCATACTTATGAACCCTCATGAGAGACATGGACAATATAATGTATCTATTATTACCACCGTAAAATCCAGGAAGCAGAGTTTAAGACTTTGTCTTGATTGTTCATATATAATATATCAATATGCGATACATATGACATATGTCGATGAGCAAGATGAAAGTTTGGCAATCACAAAAACTTCGATGTAGAAGGGTTATTTAACACATATTTCCATCAAGTACCCTGTCAGCATTAACCGTATTTACTAATTCGTCATATAAAAAATACAAATTTGTACAGCTTGAATAAAATTAGGAATACTGTAAGCAAAGAGGCCGTAGAGTTTCATTGAATTATGATATTAATATAATAATAAACCTGTTATGTATTAATTGGGAATTTAAGGTTCAGCCACACGATTATAATAATTATCATCGTGTACGGACATCAACAAATGTCGATGCGAGAACAACAAATATAAGATGAAATTAAGTCAAAGATAGCACATATAACATATAACTATATAATATACCTTGTAACATAAATAATGGATATACAGAAATATAGATAATTAACATAGTACTTACTATTAATACATTTACTTATTAACGAACAGAACGACCACCATATTGTTGTAGTTAATATACATAATAATAATCACTATTAAGCATTCTATATAGACCAAACAATACAGTTACCCGGATATATCATTTTGGTTAAATTTATAAAATTTTCATGAAATTTGTAACAAGGTTAACCCTTTAGCTTGATCAAAAATGAAAACTAAGGTGTAAACTAACCTTCGTTAGCATCTTATGCATTACTGATAGCATCTTGCAATAGAACTATCACGTGAATAAGATCAGTAAACCGCATTAGGCATTACTGACACTTTATTCCATGACAGTGGCATCTTTAGCTATAAAGACAGCCCAATGAGCATCACACTCAGAAAGAGTCGTAGAACGAAGTTCTCTCGACACATCGTATAGATCCAACTAATCAGAGCTCTCGTCTGACACTGGTTGATGAGTTGTTCGGGACACAGCATGCCGATCCTGAGCAACGAGGGACATACCCAAATGGACGTCACACACATGTCAGCTGGGATAGAGAGCACTCCTATAAAAGGGACTCTCCTATCTCCAAATGTTAATGTTCATCTTTCAGTTGAAAGAAACCAGTCAAGTTTAAGCAAGATAATCGCAATCGATCATTCTATTTCAAATATACATTAAGCCGTTGAAGATTATAGCATCACCATCAGTGAACTACAAGTCTTCCTATACACGCAATATATTTAATAAGCCCCTTGTAATCCCTTAACTGGTATAAGAGCAAACATAAACACCAACAAGTGTTAGTAGATATCCTTAATACGATTTAGGGTAATCTGCCACTCAACTAATAAAAATTTGCGCGGACATAAACCCTACCTCGTTACAAAATTTCAGAAATCTCTAGGTAGCCAAGTTGGTTTAAGGCGCAAGACTGTAATTTTACAAGAAATCTTGAGATCGGGCGTTCGACTCGCCCCCTGGAGACTTTTTTTTGAACTGTCGCCAGGTAAATCGTATGTGTTACACCACAGTATCCCCCAGATTCATGGCTCTTGTTTTATTTTTGAAGTTCTGAATAAGAAGTAATTACATATCAAATACTTGTTGAACGAAATCTTTGCTTTGCAAGCAGCGTTTTGTTCGAAAATACACGAATGCCCCCATCTACTATAGTAACTTTAGTTTTTTAATAACCTAAGGGAAAATAGACGATGCTAGGGTTCACTTCCGGGACCTACATGACAGACATCAATGAACTAATTTAATAATTATCACTTTGAATGCAAAACATAATGTAACATTGTTTGTTTATATCTCATTTTTATTCCCGTTTTTTTGTACCTTGGTTTTCTATATAGCTTATCAATACTTCATCTATCAAAATATTATATACTCAGACTTCGCTTCATGAATTTTGTATAACCTTTCGATCTTACGATCAAATTCATTATTACGTAACGGGTTTTCAGTCTCAACATATTTTTGTAATTTTTCCACAATTGTTATGTCCTCGTATTCGCCAATAAAAGTTATTGCAGTACCAATATTTCCAGCTCTACCAGTTCTACCTATCCTATGGACATAATCTTCAAAATTTTTTGGCATCTCGTAATTAATAACAAGTGATACATTTGGAATATCTAACCCTCTGGCAGCAATACTGGTTGCGATCATTATTTGAGCATTATTATTTTTTAATGCGCTTAATGATTTTTCTCTTTGTTCCTGACTCTTCGAACCATGAAGCGTGACCACATTGCACCTTGTCTCCTTTTTTAGCTTTTCTGCTAAGATATCAGCAATTCTCTTATGATTAATAAATATTATGACCGGAGGCAAACTATCCCTAAGTTGTTCCACAACTTTATTAAATTTCATATCATCACTTGGTGCATATATAACTTTCTGTTGAATTTTTGGTATGGTATTCTCGGAACTTCCTATTGATATATTAATAGGTTTGTTCAAGTATTGTCTAGCAATTTTCTCGATAGGTGATGTCATTGTTGCAGTAAACATTACAATCTGTCTTTTTTCTTTTTTTATTGTACTATCCATCTCCAATATATTAAGGATAGTAGTCAATTGTTCCTCAAACCCCAGATCAATCATCTTATCAGCTTCATCCAGGACCACCGTTGACACAGAGCCCATTGTTAACATATGATTCTCTAAACAATCTATCAATCTACCCGGTGTTGCGACCAGGATATCACAACCGTCGGAAAGTTCGTAGCTGATCTCTTCAACAGAATGTCCACCCACTATTGAGACAACTTTGTAATCATGTTTGTCCCATATATTTGTTATTCTTTTTGCTTCGGTTTCAATCTGTTGGGCCAATTCTCTTGTTGGAGCCAATATAAGGGCCTTTGGTCCTTCTAGTACTCTGATGGATCTTGGTCTATCTGGTATTTGGTTCAATTTGGTCAAAATAGGAATGATAAATGCAAATGTTTTACCTGACCCTGTCGATGCGACACCTAGTACTGATCTATTGTTGTTAGATATAAAATTTGGAATGGTTGCACGCTGAATAGGTGTTGGATTTTCCATACGTAAGTCCTTGATTATAATGTTAGATAGATCATTTGGAATTAAATTCAGTTCATTCCAGTTTCGAAGTGGTTGTTTTATTGAATCACCTCTAATAGATATTTGGAAATCTTCTCTTAGAATCCTCCAATCTCTTTCCGTCATTTCACCAATTTTCTTCTGAGTCCAATGCTTACCTAAGTATGATTCCTCAATCTTATTGAGTCCATCATCGGCTATACTTTTTGCTTTCAGTAGATCATTGACTCTTAATGTTGTCAAGGGTTTATAATCAGTTAATGTATCATCTGAGTTTTGCCAATCAAAATTAAATTTCGACTTTGTACTACTATGTCTAACCGAGGGTTCTTGCTTAAGAGACTCCGTGCTGGTACGTCCTGCATCGTCCTGTGGAACATTTTCATTACTTGTAGAAGGTTTGTCTTCCTCTACGAACTTCTTATTGTTAACATTTGTATTTTCACTTTGAAGAAGAGCTTCCCTTTCACTTTTACTTAAAAATTTTGCTTTCTTTAAAGGTTTCTTCCCTATATTATTCCCACTCTTATGACCTTTCAAAGTCCCCAGTAGTTGCGATACATCAACAGGTCTAGCCATCTCTATATTTTCCTCTCCACTGAACTATTTCCTCAGGTGATTGGAGAAAACTATTCAAAAAAAAGTGTTTATTTCTCCCTCTTCTCCTCCTCCTCGTCATGAATTTAATCTTCAATCATTGATTCCTCTAACTAGGTTTGCACCCTGTGGAAATTCATTTTGTTTGTTCAATGCATTCGGCTCATCATTTACAATTTCCGATGGGAAAATTAATTATTAATCTCCAAAAAATGTTTAAATATAAAGCATCGGAAAATGGAGACAGAAGGAATATTGTTATGTGGCGGCTTGTGATCAAACAGTTTTTAAAGAGTCATAACCTGGTTATATATATAGTTAGCTAAATATAAAAGGTATTTAAAGGTAGTTTTTTTTTACTGGTGGTCAGAATCAGTAAATATTGAACTGGGACTACATACACAAATAGAAAAGTTTGCATTTAACAGCTAAAAATTAAAGAAAGGATGAATGCCGCCGATTGTTCCGTAAATAATAATCCATTAGTTCATTTGAATAAGCATACTCAACAAAATGAACATAATCTATTACCTCATAGGGGTGATTTGGGTGTAGGATCATCAAATGCGTTGATAAATCCTTCTGCATCATTAAAGTCTTCTCAGAATATAGTATCAGAGAGAAATTTAAGGGAAATTAATAATTTTCAAAATGGCTCAATTAATAATATGGGATCTATGAAATTTGGACAAGCACCGATAAGAACAGATACTGGATCAAATTGGAATGCATTTAATCAAGTAAATCAACAAACTTTACCAGCCCATTTTGTAGAGAATTTACCTGTCAATAAACAATGGTCTGATGAGTTTAAGACTAACAATCATAAAGGAAATTTTATGGAGAGACAACCTTCTGGGAAAGTTTTCCAAAATAATCTGAATTCGAACATTACTAATTTTAGATCTCCTATGTTTCAAAATGTAGTTCCTCAAGATTATAGATCACGCACTGGTACAACGTCTACTTTACAACAGAACTCTCAACTAAATCAAAAACAAGAAGTGGAAACAGATTGGGATCAACAGTTTGGTGATCTTGAAAGGGAGGTATCTCAAAACTTAAAAATAGATGAGAATGTGAAAGAAGTTGAAGGAAGTACACAAAGGAACGATTCATCCATAGACATAAATGACGTTTCCGAAGACATCATTATTGATGATACATACCAGGCTGATTTTCAGAAAGTTTGGGATGATATTCATGCCGACGGTGAGGATTTTATGCCAGATAGATCGAAATATATGTTAAGCAGAATGACGGGAAATCTACATTATGAATTTGAAGACTCAAAAAACGAATATTTAAATAATCCAAATGCTTATAAGATAGGTTGTATACTAATGGAAAATGGTGCAAAATTAAGCGAAGCTGCAATGGCCTTTGAAGCAGCGGTTCAGGAGACTCCTGATCATATAGATGCATGGTTAAAATTAGGATTAGTGCAAATTCAAAATGAGAAAGAATTGAACGGTATTTGTGCGTTAGAGAAATGTTTAAAACTAGATGGTAAAAATCTAGAGGCTATGAAAACTTTGGCCATCAGTTATATTAATGAAGGTTATGATATGAGTGCGCTCACTATATTAAATCAATGGATAAGCACAAAATATCCAAACATTGAACTTACTACGGGCCTTAATAATGAAAAAGACAGTGTATTGATAGATGAAACTTTGGAAGAAAATACAAAAATTGGAGAAAAGATTAAACAAAAATTCTTAGCTTTATCTAAACAGTTACCGCAAGTAGATCCAGATGTCGAATTATGCTTGGGACTTCTTTATTATGCTGATGACAATTATGATGTGACGATAGATTGTTTCAATAGGGCATTAAAAGCTAATCCTAACGATGAATCGATGTGGAACCGTTTAGGGGCTGCATTAGCCAACTCGAATAGGTCGGAAGAATCAATCACAGCATATCATAAAGCATTAAATCTAAAACCTTCATTTGTAAGAGCCCGTTACAATCTAGCTGTATCATGTATGAATATAGGTTGTTACAAAGAATCAGCTGAACATCTGTTGACAACTTTGTCCATGCACGAAGTTGAAGGAGAAAAATTTAAACAAGGTCATGAATATAATAGTTGGAATAATGATAATATTATCGAAACTCTAAAGAGAGTGTTTGTTGCCATGAATAGGAACGACCTTTTAGAGAAAGTTCAACCAGGTATGGATTTAAAGCAATTCAAAGGTGAATTTGCATTTTAGTTATTTACATGCATACCTATATAAATAAATAAGTTTACACGAAGTTTGAAAATAGCATAATTATTCTATTCATATTTTTTAATTCTATTTACTGGCTGCTTGCATTGGTCCTCTCTAATTCAAACTGTAGTATGATATTATAATATATGCTTTTTCAACGGTTTTTAATAAAACATTTTAGTTTTTGTAGGAGTTTTGCAAGTTTAATTGAACGCCCTCTAAGTAAACAAACAAACAAAATTGATAAACATTGAAATGGATAGGAAAATGCCAATTATGATAGAGTCCCCCCTTTCTGTCTTGTTGAGTATTGATTCTATTTTAATTCTCATTCATTTTTATTTTTATTATACAGATATTCTACAGATAATTCTTACTATATTTCGGAAAGAATTATTTAATATACAGATTATGTATTTCAAACCTCTGTCTTTATATATTACAAATTTAGTGACGTAGTTGTTAACCGTCACATTCATGAACTTCTTATTCAAGTATCATCGTATAAGCCTACTCAATTATAATAATTGCGCACAATATTCTATGTGCCATTTAATTAATGTTAATATTAATGTTCCTAACCATTAATTATTATGCTCATGCGAATATCTTATACTATATACCCTTAGAACATTCAGCTCAGTAAATTCCTTATAATACAATAACTTATTTGACCATTGGACTTAGTTATGATCTTTAACTTCAACTCAAAGAAGAATCTATACTAATAGCATTGAGACTAAAGTCACAATTAATCAAGCACAACGTTTGTAGTGACATTCCGATCCCTCCCCACTAAGAAAATATACAAAGCGAAAATGGCCCTAGCAGCGCAGAGCAGGAAAAAAATATTGCCAGGAAACTTTTCTTTGCATGTAGGATCGCAGTTAAGCAGTAAAATTAGAAAAAAAAAAAATAAAAATAAAAATTACATGTAAATTGAAATATTCATTGACAGCAGATTGATTAATACATTTAAATATATACATCTTATTTAGAAAAAGTAGTTCTAATAACTGCGTTTCAATAATTCCTCGTAAATACAAAAGGCGGAGTGACTGTTGAATTGACTGTTGAAGTAGACATATACACGTGTGGAGGTGCCTAGCAATTCTGACTGGTAACTTTAAATCATCAGTAGTATCAGATTAGTTGACAGACGTTTCAATACCCCCTATCCCTATTTGAACATATACCTGAGTTGATAATGTCTGATTCAGACCTGAAATATGACGATGGGAAGAGTCTCAGTCGTTATAACGGTGATCATGATGAAGATAATGATAAAAAGTCATTGACATTTTTTAAACGTACGAAATTGAATTTTTTCAGAATACATAATTATTTCCATTCAGAAATCGGGAAATCTAAGAAGAGTTTACTTATCTTATTTGTTGTTGTATTTCTCTTCTTTTGGATTTCTGATTCTGCTATACCGGATACTTTTATAGATCAAAGGAATAAGGAGTCTAACAATGAATCATCAGGAAACTCTATAAATTCTAAATGGTTCTCGAGATCAAAGGATCCAAGATTCGTTATTATCTTAGCAGCTAATGAAGGTGGTGGTGTTTTAAGATGGAAAAATGAACAAGAATGGGCTATTGAACACATTTCAATAGCGAACAAAAAGGCATACGCAAAGAGACATGGTTATGGGTTAACTATCAAAGATTTAACTACAGCCAAAAGATATTCACATGAATTTAGAGAAGGTTGGCAAAAAGCTGATATCTTAAAACAAACAATGAGAGAATTTCCAGATACTGAATGGTTCTGGTGGTTAGATCTGGATACATTGATTATGGAACCAGAAAAATCTTTAGAAGATCATATTTTTAATAGGATAGATAAAATTACGGATCGTACATTAAAGAATTTCAATCCATTAAATTTACAACTCGATCAACCTTATACTGATTATTCAGAAGAAATGGATCTTTTGATTACTCAAGATTGTGGTGGTTTTAATTTAGGTTCATTCTTTATCAAAAACAGTGATTGGTCTAGATTATTCCTAGATATGTGGTGGGATCCAATTACTTACGAACAGAAGCATATGGTTTGGGAACATAGAGAACAAGATGCCTTGGAGTCTTTATATGCAAGTGAAGCATGGATTCGTTCTAAGATTGGTTTCCTTCCATTAAGATCAATTAATGCATTCCCACCAGGTGCATGTTCTGATTCTAGTGATGATCCTAGATACTTTTACGACGAAAAGGACCATGATTTCGTGGTTAACATGGCAGGTTGTAACTTTGGTAGAGATTGTTGGGGTGAAATTCAATATTACGCTAATTTAATGAGAAAATTAAATACTAAATGGTATACTAGATTTTTCTTTTAAAATTTTTTAACAACTCTCCGAAACACTATTAGTATTCTTAATCATTCATTGACCAAAAAAATTTTGAATTTCATTTATTAGTTGATTTTTTTGATGCCAACCTTACAATCAGGACACTAGTGATGGCGTAAGAACTTCTCTTGAATATTTAACCATCAACAAGATTCAGAATAGACTAATGAAAAGTACTTATAAATCTTTTTTTGTAATAATTTAACTTTCACATATTGACAAAACTAAACATCATTTTTGGTTTTAGCATATATAAGATACATTCTTGTACTATAATATAATATAATATAATATATATGCACCAAGCATTACTGCGCGTCATTCAGAAGACGAATAACAAAAGAAAAATATGTCCCGCGGTGGTACTACACGGTTGAAAAGAGAAAGCCTCAATATCAAGCAAGATATTAAGACAAATTATAATACAACTCACTATGACATATATTTTACTCTGCGAGATATACTAAAGACGTTTTGCAATAAGTGTAGGACAATACATAATATAATCAAGTGTCTACACAAGAATAATTATTAACACACAACGAAGTTCACAGATACCAAAGGAAAATGGCAATTGAGACTATTCTAATCATCAACAAATCTGGTGGGTTAATCTACCAGAGAAACTTTTCAGAGAGTTTTGCTTCCAAACTAAATAGTAATGACTTCCTAATAATAGCGAGTACGATACATAGTGTATTTGCAATAACTAGCCAAATAACACCTAAGGCCTTACAGATAACACAAAACAATGTTGATTATGTAATACCTTATATTCCAATGGTTGGGATGGAAAGTAGCAATCCTCAACAGACCAGAAACGCTAATGTTCCAGTCAAGCTCGGTAGTTATAAAGGTCCTGATTTCTTTAAAGAACCATTTATTAGTTGGAATAAAAGTGGACTAAGACAGTTGAGTACTGATCAATTCACTATGTATATATATCAAACAATGACAGGATTAAAATTTGTCGCATTAAGTTCGAATGTTCTTTCCACCAATGCTGGTACAATGAACGGAAGTATCGATAAGACTAAGGCGGTAAATGTTGCTAGTCAGGTTGCTGATAACTTCCTAAGAAAGATATACTGTCTATACGGTGATTACGTTATGAAAGATCCATTTTATTCAATGGAAATGCCTATTAAGTCAGAATTATTTGATAAAGCTGTGAAAAGAATGGTCAATAACTTGCTATGATTACATCAAAAAAGTGCACTTGTTGTGACTTCAAAGAGGGATCAAGCTCTGACAATATATTTAATGATATTTTAGATCGCAACGTTCAACGTCGTACAAACATAAACAGAGCTGAATTTCAATTCAAACCAAGAATATTGACTACTATATTATAAATTTAATAATATCGATATACGTAGTGATATATACTGAATATGATGAGCGGACTTAAGGAATGTTCCTTGAAAATAAAATCAGGAGATTACCACAAGATCTGACAGATGTAATGATTATTTCAAAATTTTCTCATCTCTTCGTTTTTTCTTATTTTATGTAACAGAACATTATCTCGAATCATGCTAAATTTGGATGTTGATTCATTTTTAATAAAATAATGATTTTTATCCCTTAACAAGAAATTCCGATTTCTTAGTGAATATATAGATGTAAACAAATATGAGGAATATTTCATAATAACGAGGAAATCTTCCGTTAAAACAGATTTTAAGGGGAAAACATATACATCACTTCGAACAGGGAGGTCATTTTACAGGTTCGGAACAATATTACTACCCTATAGAGAATAAAGTTTTGTCAATCAATGAGAATCCCTCGACTATAAGAGAAGGGTGTAAATTTTTCCGAAAATTAAAATAATGCAACGAGTTTGTTATAAAATAAATTCAAAAATATATAGTATTTAAATATTTTCACTTAACTCCTTAACAATTAAGAAAAACTGTTTTATCAATCGAGCTCTCATTTTATCTTAAATATTCAAGAAATAAGACGATACAAAAAATATAGAAACATTACTATAATATTTGATAAATGGAAACTTAAACATTACGTTTCTATGTTAATGTATAACTTACATGAAAGAACGGGGTATGTGCATTGAATTTGAGAGGAGCTCTCAAAAACAACAACATCCATATTACAGACCATAAAAGGATAGAATCGTAATATTCATTTTATTATCAATGGTATTATGATTTTATAACGGTACGATATTAATATTTACAGAGTCCATTTTTTATTACCGGAATGATCTGAACTAATCAACGTTGTAGACATAAATTTAAAACTATTTATGATCGGATTAAATATGACAATTTAAACTATTGATATTTAAGACTACATAGTATATACGTAGAACAAGTTTAGTAAACAATCTCAATATGATTCTCCTTGACGATATAGTTAAAAAAGGGACGCTAACGAATCTCACGTTGATCTTTATTAACCAAAGAGTAGAGGAAGAAATAAAGTCAAAAACAAGTTAATAAGTCTACTTTAACTTATGTTACTATTTAAATTTTATTTATCCGAAAGTGTAGTTGTTTTAAATGAGCATGTTTATTTTTCGTAAAAAATGAAACCCCTTCTTTCACTTGTAAAGTAAATAAACATTGACTATTGATCGATCGAGTAAGATCAATTCCTATTTTATGCAAAGTTCAGCCTTAAGGAGGTTGAAATTAGTAAATATGCAATTATTTTAAATAGCGAGAAAGCAACAATCTTTTATTTCAATTATTAACAAACAAAGTAGAACATTTGGTAAGCATGCATTCAATGTAATTCTTCCGAACATATACTTGAAAGAGTACTGGCGTGGAAACAAGCAGAGTTACGACATTTTTTCTTAGTTGGATTGCACTATACAACTTTGGTGGGCGGGCCCCACTGCCCCTCACAATTTGACATGACGGTACAAAATACTGTTCTTGAATCAATCCTGCTTCAAATCGATATAAAAATAAAAAGTCTGTCAATACAAAGGAGAAAACTGTCCCTGTTATGTAAGTTATAAGACAGATGACGGAAAAACTTAGGTACCACAGAATTGTCCGTAACAACAGGCGAAAAAAGATGTATTTAGTTTATAGATATGCAAAATATTTTTCCGTCATTTAAAACATTTAGAAACAAGAACACGTAGACAATCTATGAAGAAAATAAAAAACACACGGTAAACTAAAACCCAAGAAAAAATTTTTATGTATGTGACTCCACATAGAATGCTTTAGAACTAGAAAGTTTGTACAAACGTTTTTTTTAGTTTAATATAAAGTGCTGTGCTGGTTTGCTTTCTTGTTGAGAATTTTATTGCTGGTGTACGTTAATATTTTATTTTGTTACATCGGAACAACTTTATTCTCTATACTCACCATTCTCGCATACAATCTATATTTTATTTTAAAATTTATAACTATATCTACTTTAATTTCTTAGTAATGAAAACTTAAGTAACCAAACACGAAAAACAGAATAAATTAACTGGATTTTATAAAAAAAAAAGTTCTGAAGCAAACAACCAAATCTCCATTTTTGTACGTAATAATAACGTTTTAAATCTTGAACTCTAGTCTTTGCCTCTTTCTCCATTTCTTACGTACAGAACTACATTAATATTACGAATACCTGTACATATTAAATTCAAAAAAGAAAATTTACAAATATACCCACGTTTTCTCTACAGAATCATTTCATTAATAGGAGATTTTACAATGTGCTACATATGCATTTAAACAGAAAAAAAATTAAATTTTATAGGCACAATACTTCCACCTTAAGAAATTCAACAAAACTGAATTGTCACGTATATTTCTAATGAACCAATACAGTTATCTTCAATATTATCTAACAGTTAACACATGTTAATACAGTTTGAGAATAATCATTTCCATATTATCACCTGCTTGCCCAATTTTCATGATATATTAGATTTGACGAAAGAAGTAACATTTACAAGTGGTTACTACAGATCCAAACGAAATTCACATTATTAAGAAATTCAACAACATACCATTACGATAGTAATAATTAAACATTAATTTCGTAGACCACGCTAACCTCTTTTTCCATGTTCATTATTTTTAGAGTGTAGTTGCATCTTATTCTATTCGGCCTGAAACATATTTGTTCTCTTTGATATTTGCATTGTGCTATGTATGTAATGATTTATTTTTATTACTTCGAAATTAAAAGACACAAAGGTATAAGCCTCCTTTTCTTATGTAATAAAAGAAACCGGACTAACAAGTTCCATGAAAAAGTACGTATTATTCTTTGCTTTTAAAATTTTAAAGAATACGGAAACCTGTTCTTCTCATCGGTTTTTCGTTTCCCGAAACTTTATTAGAAGTTTAAAAAAGAAATAGAGACAAAATCAGAAAAACATTAATAGTTTAGTTTTTGTTTCCTAAAGTAATCACTATAAAATTCTATATCGTACTTGTTAATCTGCGTAAGTTAAAATTTGGCTTCGGAACAACATCATATATAAAAAAAGAAAGATTGATTTTGTGGTATTATTCACTAAAAAAGCCTGACGAAGGGCCCGTCCATGCATTCACATACTAATACAAATAAACCCAATAAACAGAAACTAAAGGCGTGCACTTATTTGATTCCTTTTTTTTGTACTTCCCTCTCTATCCCGCCATTGTCCTGCCTAAATTAATTGGATAAAGGAGTCCCAAAAAGTTTTTCGGAAATGCTTTTTTTCCTGCGTGTGTTTATTCGGACAACATATCCTACATGAAAGCACTGCGTGTGTCTTCTTTTGACAACGCCTTTTTCACTGAAAAAAAATGGAATTACTTATTCCTACGTAAAACAAAATCGGACAAGTACCAAAAGTTATGGCAGCTAGGCTTTCTACGTCGAATTGTCTATCTAAGAAATATTTTACAAATTATATTTTTTTATTCTAATCTCCATTTATTTATTTTTTTTCAGGGAGACAAATAAGGAAGATTGAACTGCATTACATTTATGATATTTATGTATGCTGTACGGTAATTCTATTGTTATTCCCAGAGAGATTCTCTCCTCCTCCTCTGCCATTTCTAAGTACATTTCTACTCAAACCAACAAACTGCATTGCTGGTATCTGTCTTCTTCATCAAAAATGTTTTACATATGCTATTTGGTTTATGTTTGTTTGATACTTCTTCGAGGATTTAACTTCAAAAATACATATACATATTTGAGAGTGTTTCTGGAAGAATTCAAAATATGGTTCCACTATGTCAATTTCTTAGTGAATAATTACAACAATAACAACAAAAATATTCGGAATATTGTGGTCCCTACTTTTTTCTTTCTTTCTGTATTCAAGTTAACCCCGGCACTCTCTTCTCCCCCCGTGCACGCCCCCCATATATTCTGTCTAAGTAACTCCCACATTTTTACATAGCATGACATATTACAGTGAGCAGCATTTTTTTGAACACAAAGAAAAAATAAGTAAGAGCTTAGATAGCGAAGGAGAGAGATACTTGGTACATAGACAGTTTCCTATTCTTTTTTAATTTGACGGTTGGCTCCCTCCATTATTTAGCATCAAGCGTATATATTTATGGATTAAGTATCCAAATTATTTCATTAAATAATTGCGTACAAAAACTGATTTCCTTTGATCTTCGAAAATGGGAAATTACGTTTTATTCGTCTGTTTGACAAAGAAATGTTTTTCTTCTTCCTGCCCCCCCTCGAAATAACTAACGGATTTTTATTTTTTTCAATTTTTATCTGGACTTCTTTTTTTGTTCGTTTTTGGCGTTTAATATTGAAATAATGTAGAAACTTTTACATTTCTCGGTTAGTTAATATAAGGGAAAAAAAATTAACAAATATGTAGAGTTTATGTTACTTCCACCCACCCCCCACCACTTCGGGCTAAGATCCTCCATTTCTTTCCTAATAAGCTTTTTTATTTTCTATTATTTTAATTAAGTATAATATGTTTATTATTAAAGTTTAAATATGTTGTAGGTAATTTACTTCACGGAACAATATCAAAATTAATAAACACTAAATTTATTTCGTTAATTTCTATCTTTCTTACTTAATTTATTAAGGAAGAAACTTGAAATAGTAACAAATTTATTAAAATAATTTACATGGAACAACTTCATAAACTTGTCCGGAATTTATGATTGACAACGTCCTCTTATTTTTAATTTTATTTTTGCCAAGTTTAATGAAAGTTCAACACATTCTTATATTTAGGTATTTCCGAGGTTATATTCTTATATATATACTCGAGTAAACATAATTTTAGGGATTCGAGTGGTGTATTAATTCCTTTTATCAAACCAAACTTTTTTTGGGTAATTTATTAATTAACTAAGGACTTATTATTGAGAAAAACCAGACACAACAATATATATTACTTTCCTATTATTTATTAGGTTTTCAAAATTTTTTTATTTCCTCAATTTTATATTCTTTATTATTTCATCAAAACAAACACACATACACAAACAATAAAATAAATCATGTCATTTGAAGGTTGCCAAGTAAATAACTTTCAAATAATAAGACAAATCGGTTCAGGTGTTTATGGATTGGTGTTTCATGTATATGATTCAGTAACAAAATTTGAATTTGCAATGAAAGTTATACTTAAATCATCAATCGATTCATTTCTTGAAACTTATTCAAAGGAAGAAAGTGAAGAAAGAAATTTACAATTACAACAAGAATTAATTAATTTTTTTCAACAAAATCAAAATCAATTAAATATCCCAGCTGTTGATTTACAATCAATTAAAGACCTTACGCCTGAACAATTATCAAGAATTCCACAATATAATGAAATTTGGATGCAATTACAAGTTCATTCTCATAAGAATGTTGTTACAATATACCAAGTATTAGAAAGTCCAGTTGCTACATTCCTTATCATGGATTATTATCAAACTGATCTTTTTAATTCTATTGTTAATATGAAAAGTTTCACGAACGATAGCAATTTAATTAAGAAAGTTTTCTTACAAATTTGTTCTGCTGTTAAATATTGTCATGAAGCTGGTATTTATCATTGCGATATTAAACCTGAAAATGTTGTATTAGATTCTGAAAATAATGCATATTTATGTGATTTTGGTTTATCTACCACAACAGCTCATTTATCACCAAATACTAATGTTGGTAGTACATACTATATTGCCCCTGAAAAAATCTTATATTTTAATGATTATACTACTCAAACAGCTAAATTACCAACTAATACTGGTGATGTTTGGTCTTTAGGGATTCTATTAATTAATTTAATTTGTATTAGAAACCCATGGTTAAAGGCTCATCAAACTGAAGATAAAACATTTTACCATTTTGTAAAAGAACCTAGAGTTCTACAAAAAATATTACCATTATCAGATGATCTATATAATCTTTTAGTGAAAGTATTACAAATTAATCCATTCAAAAGAATATCTATTGATGAATTAATGATGGAAGTACGTTCTATTAAATCATTCACCAATGATAACGGTCCATTAACAATAGTACCTGAATATAACGAGGATATTGATGACATCACAATGTATTACTCTACTAATGTTGTTACTGCTACTCAAGAGAAAGCAGAAAACGATTATTACAACTACTTGTCTGAAGATGATGACGACAATGAGGATGAAAAAAGAGAAGAAGAAGTAGAGGAAGCAATTATACAAAGTGATTGTATTAAACAGCCTCTGGTTCAACATATTGAAGATGTTTCTCTATTATATCAAAGCTCTAAAGATATAAATAGTTGTGCTACTTTAGGTGATAAGACATTAGATAATGAACCAAATTTCAAAAATGCGGTTAATATGATGGCATATACAGGACTTTCATCAGACGCTACTATCTGTGGATCAGATACTAACGATTATCCTTCGCTATTTCATACAGAACAGAAAAATTCTACTTCTATTAACGATTCGGAAGACATTCGATTGAATATGTCTTCAACATGATGTTTATGGCATATCAATTATTCTTTTTTTTTAATTTACTATAGACTACCTAATGCCCTCCATCACATCATTTTATTTTACTTTCTACCTATCCACCTGGTTTGTGGATATGGTCTGTGTTTACTTTATTATTATTATTACTACAACACATTATTATCATTAATTCCATATATTTTCGATCAAGAAATTGAAAATATAGCAACCATTTAACAGAAACGGGTTTTACATTTTTCCATTTAAAATCGACCCTTAAATTTAACATTCCACATTTTTTTGCATTTCATTCATACATAATTACATAATTCACACACATATTTTTTTAAAAATTCATAATTGTTAATAATATACAATATCATCATTTCATATTAGAATTTATTTTATTTACGTAAAAAAGAATGTTCAGCGTTCTCCAATATATACGCTTAAAAATCTTGATCGTGCAAGACTTTTTCAACATATTCTAGAACTTCGTTAGTAATAACATCTAGTGGCTTTCCTTCAAAATTGACAACAGCACAATTTTTTTCTTGATTCGGAATAGGTAATTCAAGATCGTTAAATTGTGACTGCATCATATTAGCTTTCATAAAGTGACCTTTTCTATTATTTAATCTCGAGAAAATTTCTTCTTGGTTAGCATATAAGAAAATAAAACAATAATCAACTTCAGGTTCGGTAGCTCTAATCAAATCTCTATATTTTTTTTTCAAACTGGAACACGTAATGATGGAAATACCATGAGATAATCTAGCAACATCGGCTGATCTATGAGCAACAACTTTTAACCAATCCCAACGATCTTCATCTTGCAAAGGATGACCTGATGACATTTTTGCCACATTTGCAGGTGGATGTAAATCATCACCTTCTAAATACTTTAAGTTTGGCAATTGTTTCATATAATGTTCTAATAAGTTGGAAGCAACGCTTGTCTTACCCGTACCAGAGGTACCAGCTAGAACAATAACCTTTGCTCTCTTTGAGCTATCCCACTTTGTAGTCATGCTGTCCTTATTTGATTTTCTCTTTTTTGTGTTCTATTCCTTTAAGTGAAATAAACTGTTATAAGCTACTTGAGAAACGTATCCTTAAATATCGTAATAGCTAGATTGTTGAAATAGGAAACGCCCAATTACATTAGAGAAGTTGTTAAAAAGAAGGATGGAAATATTACACTCTATGAATTTAAAAATTAGTTAAAATGAAACGTTCCTGTTATTAACTTATGTCGAATGACTTGAAGTAAGCCTGCGTCTTGCGGGGCACATACATCTGACGTTCAAAATAATTTTCTTAACCCCGCTAGACGGACTTAAGATTCATGCCATGTAAAAGCGGGATTAAAAATCGTGTTTTGGCGAGAATATTTCTATTTCTAATAAGGGGAATCATTTAAACGTCTTATATTGCAAAAAGGTTTAATTTATCGACAAAACTATGATAAATTAGATGCTCAACAACCTACATAGGGATTAATCATGTATCTATTTATTTATATGAAGTTTTTATTTATGGAATCAATGAAGAGGGGGTAATGCTACCCTAATCGATATCTATTTTTGCAGCTTTTGTTGCTTTAGTCACATTTGCCCTGTCAGTATGTAATCATTAACAAATGTTAGATAATGGGAACCAAGTATGAGAAAACATTTCTTGTATTTCTCCTTTATGTATTTCTCACTAGTCTGTGTCTTTATTCTTGAAAATTTATCGAATAATATACATCAAATGTCATACTATCTATGATTTTTAAGTAGCACCTATCATAGAGATCTCCGGATACACTCCATATTTTGTGAAGACACCGATGAGTTTCATATTTGAAAGGTCAACAAGGATCCGCCAAATTTCATTTCCTGATAAAAGTTTTGTTCCGTTCTCATTTTTAATCCCGTAGAAAAGATTTATTATTTGTTGAATAAATTCTTCTTTATAATTATTAATCTTTTCATCATTTGAAGAATTAAAAAGTTTTCGCCAGTGGTTTAATGGATCTGACATATTATAATTATACAATCTATGCAAAGCTATTACCATTAGATGTTGCGAATTAATAGATATGTTTCTTGAGTTTAAAAATGATGCAACACATATGAGTACTTCCACAATCGTAGAACAACCATAATGTGTTCCATAACTTAATGACCAATCTAAAAAATTTTCTAGAATCAAAGGTATATTTGATATCGTAAAATATTTTGAAAGTGTTTGCAAAATTGAAGGATTATTACAATATACATCGAAATTATGATAAAAATACATTGGAAGATCAAATTCTCCTTTACCAAGTCGACTAATATCGAATACGAAGTCATCTGGTATGTTTTCATCATGTAGATAAGGAACGAGACTTCTTGGTGCAAAAAGATCAATTGGTACTGGTAGTGACGATATATGGGTAAGGAAATATCCTGCGAATAAAGTATTATCAAATATTTCTGGATTGACTAAATATCCATCATCTTGTAGACATCTTTCAATCCCATACTTCTTAGGATTGAAAAGATATCGTTCTATCAATATCTGCCGTATTAAATAGTAAGATGGGCGCAAACAATCAAAGAAAAACTTGTTTAACAATGGCATACACGTTGTATCATTTGTCATAATAAATATTCTTTGAATAATTTCACACGGAAGATCTTGAAAAGTTATTTTCTTTCGAGGTCGTCTATTACTCTGTACTAATATGGACGTATCATCTGTATTTGATATGAGCTTTATGGTAGTTATCCTTTTATTTCTTTTAGTTCGTACGTTTTTATTATTGTTATGGTAGTATACTGGGCAGTTTTGATGATCAGGCAGTTTCCGCCTCTTATGGTGTCTTGTTGGGTATCCAATGGTGGCAAATCCCATGACGTGAGTTGTGGATGTTGTATATACTTGTTATGCAATGCTGTAACACTAGTTGACTTGAGATGATCTATACTTTTAATGATTGAGTTTCTCTTAATGTTGCAAAAAAATGGTCTTTTTTTAACAAACTTGCTCATCGCTAATTTTTTGTTTTCTTTCTTTTTATTATGTATGCGCATTGAAAATTAGATATATAAATTTATTTAGTCAGATTTTTAACATATGTAAGACGTAATAATTTAGATTGTGTGAAATAGTTGACATAAGAAGAGATACAGAGACTCACATATTTGAAACTGACAGGATACTCTGTCACAAAGGTTGAAATATTCAAAGCTCTTGGTAATGTAAGAGTCTTGTTCAATTACATGTTAATAAATTTTGTAAATTTGTAGTGATTATTTTTCAATTTTTTCACATTTGAATACCAAGTTGTTTTTAAATCTCTTCCCAAGATATTAAAATAATATATTTTACGTTTATCGTAGATTACAAACAAATATAAATATTTTGCTCAATCTTTTCAGAAGATCTGTACACAACCTACGGAAAGTAACCTTATATAACTATCGCTCATCTAACCAGATTTGTCAATGACGCTAACAAATTACACATTACTTGGTAATAGATAAACTTTTGTTATTCGTGTTTAAAATTTATTATATCGCTAACCCAAAATATGCAGATACTATTTTGTTCGCAATTTCAGGTTAAATTTTTATTATTTTGTAAAATCAAGATATTTGAACAATTTGTGCTTGCTTTAACTCCTACAATTACGAAATAAAATTGTCATTGCTACACAAGCTGAATTCATTTATTAGTGTTATTCCTATTATTATCAGCCGTTCTTAACCTCGTACAATATATCACCATCGTTGATGGCTTCTCTGGTGTTGTTTAAAACAAATCCAAAACGCAAAACATATGGTTTTTAGCCCTCTTAGTTACTGAACTTCCATTTTGGGTCTTTAACTTTTCATTTTCCTTTTCTGATTTGAAAAAAAATATACATTTTGTTTCTATTTGCTCTTCGTTGTTTGTGTGTTTGCTTTTGTTGCTACGACCTTTTCATAGCTTAGGAAAACAATATAAAATGCGAAGCCGAAATTAAAACGGGAAAAAACAAAGAAAGAAAACTACGAAGAAGGAAGAAGCAGATAACAACAACCACAACAACTAACGAAACCAAATAAAAATTGGTAATTGTTGACTGAAATTATAGAGAAGAATGGGTAACAGGAGGGAACGAAGCGATGCATAATTCAATATTTATAATCTTTTTCTTTTCATAGACAAAGCATTGTAATGCATTTTGTGATTCCGAAGAGTAGTACGGAATGTTTCTTCAAATACTATACTCAGTAATATAGCTAGCAATCAGAATTTCAGATACTATTAATTCCCTCTCTGTCAACGGGAATACCAAAAAAATACATATATTCTTTTAATTAGCAATATCTCTCAATAGGTTCTACTTTGTTCTGTGTTGCATTATTACAACACCTTGCAAACTATTCCCGAGGAGAGAAATTAGGTTTATTTCAGAAATGAGTAAACACAGCAGAAAATTTCACACATCTCTCTATTTTGGTATTGAATTAGAAATCCTTTTGATCTGAGAGGAAAAACTCTACCTTAATGTTACCGAGTTACTATTATTTTAACCGTATGACATCCTTTTATGTGCCGCAATGAATTGGTTTTATTTAAGATTTCTTGTATAAATAAGAAATGGTGGTGTCTGGCTTGTATTGCTTCCTTCCTTTTCTCTCTGTTTACGTAAATTTAAGCAGATACGTCAGTGATTGTTTGTATTTACTTCTTCTAATATTATTTATTTTCTTTTTCTTTTTTCTGCTTTCTCGTAAATATTATTATTGTTATTGTTATTATTACTGAGATCATTATATATTTTTCATTTACTGTTGGAAACTGCTCCATCGAATGTGATATTTTTTCCTTTTTTACCGTCTAATAATAATCTCAATTATTTGGTCTACACTTGTAAAATATTTCATTGAAAAAATATCGAGTTTGTTTATTTATTTATTTTTCATTTCGTTTATATTTATATCTATATTTATATGTATGTTTATTTATTTATTTTTTATTTATAGATCGACGTAACAACATTAATATCGAATAACGTAGATAATCATCACCTTTATCATCACTTTACATTTTAAAACTAATTGCATTAACTTGTACCTAACTGACTCTCAAAGGAATAAGCAACTTTAAATAATAGGAACGATAAAAGAGTAATAATATCTCTTCAATCCTCCCCCATCAGATATATCTAAAGGAAAACAAACAAGAAAACGATGGTTTTGGGTATAAAGAAGGATTCAACCACTAATGTGTTACTGGTTGGTAACAATCCAAATATATTATTCTATACATCTAGATTCCAACAAGGTAAATCAATTGAATTATATCATATTAGTGACTCGAAGTCTAATATTTATGATATTGAAACAAAGACATATGGTAATCACCATCTGGAGATTGATAACCATTTCACCTCAATTGCTCATTTGATTGAAGCGCTTGGTGAATTGGATGAAACAAAGGAACTTAAATTAGATTTAATTATCTTAAGTGTGAACTCGTTAAAGGATTTATCTGCTATTCCTGAACAATTGAAACCTCTACTATCAAAGAAAACTAAGATAGTCATAGAGAGTAGTGGATTTATTCAATTAGAATCATTTTTAAAAAATGCAAAAGAAGTGACTGGTTTAGACGTTTTTGCCATGATGACAGATTATGATATTCGTCAGGTAGCTAACAATCACATTAAAGAATTCACCAGCAATGATGATAAAAAGAAGAATATATATATTGGTGGTAAGACTGCCAATACATCTACTACTAAGAAAATGAAGACTCTGTCTCTAAAGGATCCATCCAAATATTCATCAGATGTTATGAAGTCTCTAAATTCATTACAAACTTTATTCCAAGATTTATTCCCATCAGACACAATCTCTAATTGTCATAAATCATATTCTGATTTTCTCTCAACGCAATGGAACTTGGCCATCCCTAAAATATGTCTAGATCCATTATTGATTATATTCGAAGAAACCAATTCTAAAAAATTGGTAGATCAAGTGTTAGCTAAGCCACTAATTTCAGGTATTATTACTGAATTAATAACTATAAGTAAGAATATGAATGTGAAGCTGGATCCAAATATGGAGAATGAAAATAAATTAATCAACACATGGTTGAAAGAATACAATAATGAGAAAATTCCTTCCCTTTTGTACAACTTTGTCCAACGTACTTCTGAATTAAATCTGGATCTTTTAATATTACAACCTATTTTATTGGCCGATGACTTTAACATTAAGACACCATATTTAGAATTCTTATACACAATCATGTGCCAAATGGAAAAGTTAAATAATGATTCATCAGAATGGTTTGTTCGTGCTGAACAAGTCCAAAGTTATAAACAACAATTAGTCACCATGACTAAATCAAGAGATCAATATAGTAGTAACTGTAAAAACATAACTTTAGATCTGGAGAAGAATACCACCGAATTAAACGAATTGAGAAATAACGATACATATTTAAAGAATCAGTTAGCAATTAGAGAAACTGAGACAAATAAATTAAAGGACGAATATGAGATCATCCTACAAGAAAAGAATAAAGAAATAGAATATTTGAAAAGTTCAATAGCAAATCCATCCACCGAGAATGGCAACACAAGGACCATGGATTCTCCTCTCAGTAATCAACTTGTTGATAATGATAACGACGAATTTAAAAGTATTCATGAGGATTCAGATATGTTAATGGATGGTGATAGTTCTGCATTAGCCAACAGTAGTACAATGGATGCCGACAGATCCTTTAACTCAAGAGAACAAGCCTTATTACAAAGAGAAAAAGAACTCCAAGAACGTCAAGAGGCTTTCGATAGACGTCTTGCTTCACAACAACGTTCTCCACAATTTCAATCGCCTTTGCAATATCCTACACAACTTCAAGCATCACCAGCTTTATATCATAATACTGCATTCTCGGCTCAACCAACAAAGCATAACCTACCACACATAAGGACTATGACTCCACCAGAAAAGTCTGTTCCAGTATTCAGTCCGTACGGTAATAATAGATCCGGTAGTAACACACCAACAATGACAGTCGACAAATTCATTGATCCAATATCTTCTGGTAATCTTGAAATGAATTCATCATTCGAAAACCCAGATATGAGATCTCATCCTATTGTAAGAACAAATAGAAAAAATAGAATGAATAGAAATACAACCTTAGGGAATGCATCTAGTACCAGTTTAGTTGCTGCAGTGAATCAAATGTCAAATAATAGTTATATGCAAGATAGATCCTTCTCAGGCAACAGTACTATGATGAACACATCTGGAACAAGTCTAAATATGATGAAATCTAAAAATAATGCTGGCATAGATATGCCAAGACCAACAAAATTGCACAACTTTACTGGTTCTCCTGATTTATATACACCAACAAAACCAAATAAACCCGATATGTTTAAGGATTCTTCTGCTAATGATACGACAGTTTCCAGTGACAATGTTGCTTTCAAAAAACCTGTTATGCAATTTGGCTTAGGAATTCATTCTCAAACCGAATTAGTTACGCCATTAGATAAGACCACCGTTCCTACCAACATGGAACCAACACCATTTGATGGGTCTCATAACGAGTCGAAAGAAGATATTTCCAATGACATCGAAGAAATTGAGGCAAATACATCTAAGGACAGTACCAAGAAGAAAAAATTAAAATTTGGTTTGTTTGGGAAAAAAAAAAATAAGGACAAGAAATAATGACTCTAATTACGAATATAATAATACCTAATCTTTTTCTAATGTCTCAATATATAGTCATTCTGTAACTAATAAATAATAAACTAGTATCTGCTCATATTTTCTTTTTAACAAATGATATTAATCTTGTTTCCATAGCAATATACATCGGGAGTAATATCATTAAATACGATAATTATCATTAACGACGATGAAAAATTTTCTTAAGATAAGCCGGGAAGAAAGCGCAGAAAGCAAAATTGAAAAATTTACTGAAAAAATTAAATGAGTGCACTGTCGTTAACAGAGAAGACGCAAGCATATGACGACGAAATTCAATCAATAATTTCCAGAGGCAAGAATCAATGATTGAATGAAACGTTAAGGTGTTTACGTTTGAGATTAAGAAATAACAATTTGTATATAAACAATTATTAATATATAGTCGTTAATTGAATTTCTTAAGCCACAGTTTTATTCAGGTATAAACTCCAAGTGCAACACATTATTCAAGAAGAAAAAAATGCCAATTGATCAAGAAAAACTAGCCAAGCTACAAAAGCTATCTGCCAACAACAAGGTTGGTGGTACCAGAAGAAAGTTCACCAAGAAGGCCGGTTCTGGTTCTGGTTCCCAAAAGGATGACACCAAATTGCAAGCTCAATTAGCTAAGCTACATGCTGTCACCATTGACAACGTTGCCGAAGCTAACTTCTTCAAGGAAGATGGTAACGTTTTACACTTCAACAAGGTTGGTGTCCAAAACGCTCCACAACACAACACCTCTGTCTTCTACGGTCTACCACAAGAAAAGGGTCTACAAGAATTGTTCCCAGGTATTATTTCTCAAATGGGTCCAGAATCTATCCAAGCTTTAACTCAACTTGCTGCTCAATTACAACAACAACAACAAGCTCAAGGTGCTGCCGCTGGTGAGGAAGCTAAGGATGAAGCTATCCCAGAACTAGTTGAAAACCAAACCTTCGATGCTGACGTCGAATAAATGTATTAATTTAAAAAAAAAGAATAATATTTTAACATTGAACCATACCATAGTGGTTGATAAAAGTTCCTATTTTTTTTTAATATATATACAATGACAAGTCCTCAATCAAATATATCCAATAATATTTGTTACCATATACAATAGCATATTAATATTTATATATGTAATTATATAGAATATTATTATTTTATATTAATTTTTAGTAAATACATCTCTGGATCATTTTAATTAAAGAAATTTTTACAGTTAACAGATATCTTAATGGTACGAATAATTAAATTAATATAAATAAAGGTTTTAAGAATGCTATATGTGACTATTTATCGTTTCTCTTTGTGCTTTGTATAATTCGACTAATATCTCCGTCGCCTATACTTAATAATCTACTTCTATTTCTTTTACAAGTCAAAGTATCAAAATGTCGTCTAAGCGCATCCTTCCTAGCAAAACCTTTCCCACATTGAGAACAAATATTTGGTAAAATTGGTAGATGTGCCTTTTCATGTCTTCTCAAGTCCGAGAGTCTACCAAAGATCAAATGACATTTATTGCAAGGATATTCTTTCCTATTATGTTGACCTTTTAAAGATTTAACTTTTTTCCACGGTATTGAATCCATATCAGGGGAACCATTACTTGACACCTCATTATTAGTATCACTGAATATTTGAGTATGAACTAATTCATTAAATTTTCTAGGTTGTTGTAATTTATCATCTGGAATTTTCTTAAAATGGATATTATCATTATCATTTGTTGTACTTAATTTTGAACCTGTATAAAAATCCAACAGTACGGAGGCATTATCCATTGCCTGTGCTTTATTAGTTGAACCTGAAGTAATTAAGGATTCTAATCGTTGTGAATTCTCAGTAATATATGAAACTTCAGTGGTAACTTCTTCATGAATCTTATCGTCATTTTCACTCTTAAGATTAAAAATATCAACGTCAGTATTTACTGTTATTCGTTTTAACAATTCTCGTATTGTAGGATCAACATTTGCAGAATTGAGACTTGTTGCAACAATAGCTTCAGCTGCTCGTCTAAAGAATGTATCATCTTCCGTCATGTATAAACAAACTAGATTGAATTTTTTTGTTTTTGTTTTACTATATACCAATCGAAAGTCACTGAGTTTTATTATTCCAGTATACAATGTATAGTTACAAACTATTAATATCCTAATGGAATAGTAGTCAGCTCTATATTAAATATATCGAAACCGTTAGAAAATAATTATAAAACGGAACGGGAACCATTCATATCATCTACAATAAATATATACACTCCATATACGTATAAATACAACTAAATAATGCTATTGTTAATTTTATTCTTATTTTATAATTTACTGTTTAAAAAATATGATCAAGGAACCTAAAATACAGTCAACTAAAAGGATACAACAATTACACATATTACAGAAACACACACACAAACATGTGTCGAAACAGATCATCAACGTGACCTAGACTTCTTTTTTGCGAAAACAAAAATAACCCTATATATATATCAGATAGAGTAAAACTAAGACTAAAACGAAACCAACAACCTGATATGTGGCTCATAACCAAAATATTTGCAAGATAATATCATGATTCATTTAAGAAAGAGGGAAAACAACAACAATTAGTACCTACTCACTAGTTCATTAAAGAATGTTGAATATTATGGATTATTATTGAATATTTACGTATTCTTCCTTAACTGTGGCATTGTACATCAATATATTTGTTATTATTCCCCCAGCTTAAATTCTTCAACCCCTTTTGAAATGAACCAGAAAAACAACACAAAAATTATAAAATATATTAATATTCGTAGACAAAAGATCGTGACACATAATTTCGGTATTTCTCCTTCAGAATTGTTGTTATAAAGTGCTTAATGATAACTATTATCTTATTGTGTATACAACATGAGTAATAATTTGTTGTTCCTACTACACACAATTAGTCAAAGTGAGGCGGCATGTCACGTGCGATTTTGACTATTTTCAAATTCTCGGGGTTTTTTAATTTGCACGCAGACACAGACAGAGAGCGGTTCTTTGTATCTTTACATATTAGATATATGCAGTTATTTACCATCCAGATGTACGTATAGCGAAAATACCTGACATATATTAAGGTCACTAAGGTCAGTATTTCTTGCATATGTTGATACTTGTTGTAAAATATATATCAGATATAATCGTTGTGGAAAAGAGTTAGAGCGAGAGAAAATAAAGGGAATATGTACAAGTGATGGAACACTACTCTATTCCCGAAACGATGATCCTGTTATTAAGATATGAGTACTTGACTTATGTATCATGAAATTTCAAAGTAGTATAGATTACTAGTGGACATAGAGTAATTTCATCTTTTTATCTATGGTCAATTATAAGATATTGTTAAGCATACTGAAGTACCCTTTAGCCACGGCTACTCAAAGAATTTAATTACAATTTCAATCTCAAAAGTACGCGAGAGCGAGAAAAGTAAAATAGTAAACAAAAACGCGCAATGCGATGTAACAATCTGTAAGATTATCAAATATACAAATACTTCAAGCCGATGAGTTAAGTAAATTAAAAAAAACAGAACGCTAAAGATTTATCCTTCATATTTATGTACTGTGCAAATAACACATATTCTATTCTTTGCTCGATATAGTTAAAAAAATCAAAAAATTCCAATGTCTATGACAGGTGAAGATACTGATATACCCCCCATTCAGAAAAATGATATAATTTTCCAAAAATTAAAAAGATTGCCTGTGATAACACTCTGTAAACTTATTATTGAATGGATGCAAAGATTCCCAATAAAACATGGTCATTTGAATAGACATAATATTAACGAGCATTTAGAAACATTATTAAAGAGAAAAATTGGAAGACCGGAGTTAGCAAAACTTATTATAAGAAAATATTGGAAAAATGGATTAAATTTGTTTCAATTAGCTCAATTAGATGTATCGATTCTTTTACAACATCCAAAAAGTTATGTTTGGAATTCACATACAATATATAGAACAGAGATTGAAAAATTTTCACCCGTAGTGATACCAATTGAATTTTTACAAACGTTACAATCCTTATTTAGGAAACAAAATCAAAAATGTCATATTTTTTATAAAAAACATCCAATTTTACCATTAAGTATGTTCAGAGTATTATTATTTGAAAATGATATAAATGATAAACATTACGTTGAAAGAGTACCATTTTATATAGTATTTACAATGTCAAAATCACCAATTATAATTCATTCAAATTATAAAATATCTGATATTTTTGCTAAATTAATAATGCAACTTGTTAAAGAAACTATAATGATTATTTCACGAATTGACTCATATCATACTCATTCAATGTCTAGTTCAAAAAGTGCTGATTATATAACATTACGCGATGAAAATTCAAATTCCACAAAGGATTTATCACAAATCTACATAACGTCGGGTATTGATGGATCAGGAAATCCAATGGGAAGTTGGTCAAATTATGGTAAGGGTACATCTGATATTTCTCCATTAAGTAATATCCAAACACATAAATCTATCATAGGTAAAGATGATCAAATACGGCAAGAACAGTATGACAATAAACTTGAACTTCAAAAGAAATCTATGTTACGATTTCATGGGAAAGAATCTGATGGAGACCCAAATTATGATAATGATATTCCAGTTGAGAAAGTTAAATTTACTTTAGAGAATCATATAGATGATGATCCATTATCTACACCTGTAATAATTAATTTTGAATTTGCTGGTAAAGATGTATTTGGTGGTATCCAAGAATTATGCGATAAAGGTTTCATTGATGTTGATCGTATACCCGGATGGTTATGTGGTGATAATGGGAATAAATCTGGAAGAATTATAGACGGAGATTTTGAGGAATTCAAAAAGAGAGGTGGTTTGATATAGATATTCAATTATATAAAAGATCGCAAATAATAATATTTAAAAGAAAAACAAAAAAACAATAACATAAATTTGTGATAATAAAAACCAATCGACGACAATCAAAACAGAAATAGAATTCTATAACATGACAAACCTTACCAATTCTGTCTTAGATATTGTACTCTGTACTGGGCAATAAGGACATTTGAATGACACGGTACCATTCTTTGATAATTTATCAAGTGCTTTTTTAGAAATAACATGATGGCAGGCGAGTGAGTATGGAGGGTTTTCATCTGTTGTTTCTTCTTTTAGTACTGGACAAATAAAGACAGGGTGGAAATGAGTTAATGAATAAGGTAAATCTACATCAAATGGAAGTTCGTTAGATGTAGTCCAACCGATATGTGCGCTTGATTTAATTTGCGCATATTTCATAAAGAATTGTGATGATAAAATACCACTCATAATAACTAACGATAATGGTGATTCATTTGGTAAATTATGTAGAGAACAATATTCTTGAGTGAAAGTTTCTTTACAGGCATCTACGAATTGTTCATAATTTTGTTTAAAATTACTAATAGTACCATGAACCATAAGTTGAGTGATAATAAAAGCTGCATCTTCCCCATACCGTAAATTCTTATTACTAAATGCTACGTTTGGTATTTTATCTGTAAAATATTGGCACACTTCGGGTACTGAATGATTCTTTGTCATTAACATACCTTTCATTATGTATAATTTATATCTAAGGGTCTGCATGATATGTGAATGATTATTAATTTGTTCATTGTATGCCCATTCCCAACAACTTTCATAATTACAATGTGTTAAGTCATATAAGATTTGGCCCATCCTAATAAAATTGGAACATATCTCAGGTGATATATTATAAACATTTTGTAAGTATTTCAATAATCCTTCTGTGTCCTGAACAAGTATATCACTTAAGCAATATCTAGATATATGTGTCTGGATAGCACCTTCTAATTCTATTCTATGCTTATTCGATATTTTATTATTATAAATATCATCGATATTAAATTTCTGAAAACTTGATAAACCTGATGAATTAAATTGAATTAAACCTTGTTTTGATTTTTTTGTATGTTTTTTAATCGAATGATCCCATTGCTTATAAGATTTATTAAGTTTATCCTGAATCAAAATCCGCCTCTTTGTCAGTTTATCTTGCGTACTCTTATCCATCTGAGCATTATCAGATCCTTGATTCTTTGCCTCCTGTATATGTTTATTCAAATGGGCCTTTAACTTTCTTAACTGTGTCTTAAATTCTTGTGTTTCCGTGAGACATTGTTGTAAATGCGTTCCTCGACCATCTTCTGTGATCAGATACTGATCATAAGAATTTTGGATATGCAATATGGGAGAACTCATAGTTCAATTAGTTTAAAATGTATGATGGTATGTATCTATGTATGTATGCTGTTGATGTAATAGTTCAGGGCTCTTACTGTTCTAAGTTTCTTATCTGTTTGTTCTTCTATATCCCTTTTTATTATTTAACCTATAACGATATTAATGAACGTGCGGCATATAACAAAAAAAAATCCGATGAGGGTGGAGAAATAAGTCATCACACGCAGTGCAGTCGCTACTCCCATATTAAAAGAGACATATAGATAGTGAATAGATATTATAAAATATTTAACAGTAAAACAAATAATAGATAAATAGATGTAATAGAAGTATATACTAATAAATAAATTAATAAAAAGAGGGTTGAACTATAAGTACGGTTCAACTTTGGGGATAAAAAAATATAATAAATAAATAAATAAACAAATAATCATAGTTTGGTAAATACTATAGTATTCTCGTTTGACTAACTATTTTTCTTTAAAAAATAAATTGCTAAAACAACACAAAGAATACTACATCAGTTATAACTATTCAACATGATGGCTTTACGTTTTATTTCTTTCTTTTTTATTATAACTTTGGTTTACCGTTACTTGAATTAATGGCACTAATTTCAGTTCTAATATCATTACCAAGTTGTTCATCAACTCTCGAAAACATATCGACAACCTTTTTCTGTAAATCTGTAGATTTACAATTTGCTGCATGAATGGCGACATTATGAGCTAATCTTGCTTGAGCACCATCTTGTTTACTTAGCACTTTACGATATAAAGTGGTAGCTTGAATAAAATCGATATCACCTGAAGAAGTAACCCATTCATATGGTACAGCAGGACCATTCCAAATTTCTTGATGTTCTTGAATTGGTCTAGATTGTTCTAAAAATTCATACTTACTATTTGTATTGTAATAATTAGATTCACTACCAAAATTACCATTAACATTCATTGCACCATCTCTAATTAATGGATTAAAGAAACCTTTTGATAATGGGCAATTAACAGGTACTTGATTATAATTTGGACCAATTCTATGACGTTGAGCATCTGCATAAGCAAATAATCTACCTTGTAAGACTGGATCAGCACTTGCTTCTTGATATGGAACTGTATTACTTGGGGCAAAAGCAGCTTGTTCAATTTGAGCGAAAAAATTTTGAGGATTTTCATTTAATACCAGTTTACCAACTGGTCTTAATGGGAATTGAGCCTTTGGCCAAACTTTAGTTAAATCAAACACAGAAAATGGTAAATGTTTTGATTCTTCTTCTGTCATAGTTTGAATATAAACTGTCCAAGATGGTGCATTACCTTTTTCAATATTTTCAAATAAATCTCTGTGACAAATATCAGGATCTCTACCAGCAATTATTGCAGCTTCTTCTGAAGTATAACATTTAATACCTTGATCAGTCTTCAAATGAACTTGAACATAATGCCATTCACCTTTTTTATTTGACCATTTATAAGCATGACCTGAAAACCCATCCATATTTCTATATGATTTTGGTATACCACGATCAGAAAATAGAATACATAATTGATGAATTGCAACTTGATTACTTGGAGTTGTTAAAAAATCCCAAAACATATCAGCATCTTTTAAATTAGTTTGTGGGTTTCTCTTTTGTGTATGAATAAAAGCAGGAAATTTTGATGGATCTCTAATAAAAAAAATTGGAGTTGCATTATAAACCCAATCTAAATTACCTTCTTCTGTGTAAAATTTTGTAGCAAAACCTCTTGGATCTCTTACAGTATCAGCTGAACCCTTTTCACCACCAACAGTTGAAAATCTGGTAACACATTTTGTCTTTTTACCAATTGTGTCAAACATTGCAGAACCACAAATATCTGTAATATCATGAGTTACTTCAAAATAACCAAAAGCACCAGAACCATGAGCATGAGGATTTCTTTCAGGAATTCTTTCTCTATTAAAATGGGCTAAATTATCTAATAAAGCGTTATCTTGTAATAATAAAGGACCATGTTCACCAATACGTTGAGTAGCAAAAGGTGCATTTAATTGGTAACCATTAGAAGTAGTGACGACTCTATCTTTTCTAACACCATTAATATCAAAATCTTTCATTGGACAGGACATTTTTTCAAATAGATAAATAAATTTTGTTTGTTAGTTAATATTATAAGTATATATATCTTATATGTATATATATTTATATTTTTTTTAATGGTATACTGTTAATACTTAGAAAATAAGAATATATAATTAAAAGAGAAACAAGATTTAAATCAAGAAACAAATATATTAAATTTTAATCTATTTATATATCTTTTCAAAAAATACCATCTTATTATCTTAATGTATATTAATAAGAGGGGATTTTACTAACTACCCCTCTTCATAGTTTTTTACTGCTACCTTACCTTAAAAGACACATACGTTTTTTTGTTTTTCCATGTAAAACGAACGACCTTTGACCGGCTGATTATTATAAACCCTATTTACTCCAACATTCAAACAAATTACTAAAATTTTATCCGAAAGGCTCATAACGCAAATGAAAATAAAAACAACTCGGATAATTGACTCACGTTAATATCACATAATACTTGTAATTAATAATAATATCTGTATGAGTCTATTATACCTCAAATGCAGAGAAGCATTCTAGACATTGCTATAGAACACTGACTGCTTCTATTAATTGCAGTACAAAATCACACCAATGCAAGTACTGTCATTACAAATATTGCTAACGAAGTCCAGATTGCTGAATAGAATATGCATGTTTTATTACTAACAAATATCTAAAATTCTAGGTTTTTATCTGTGATTACGTATTAGAAAACCAATCAAAAACAACGCGCACGCGCGCGCGCGATTAACCAGTTTTTTAGGGGAAGAAATTCTTTCGCAAAAAGAGGGGAAAGGCGGTTAATGGAGACATCGGATTCAAAAAAGGACACAATTTACCAAAGGATAGAATATGTTAACCCCGTAGTTATTGGAAATTAGTAATGCTATCAACTTCATATAGTTTACTATTAAATACATATCTAAGAACTAATTTAACATATTCGCAAAATATTAATAAGGTAAACTATTGCGAAACACCCAGACATGACACCGAAGATGTTGAATGTATAAGGTAAATGAGTTTATGTCAATAGAATACGACTAAAACATATAAACACCTCAATATACGCATATATATATATATATATATACATATAGCCACTGATATATCCTTCATGAATCTATTAAGTTATAGCGTTACTAAGTTAGACGTATCTGATCTTGTTTGTTTTACTATAAAAATCAATGAGGGAAACTCTTTTCAGATGCATTTGATCTGTTAATTTTCTTTTACAAATAATCTTTAAAAAAAAAAGAAATATATTTTCAATTGAGGACAGTCTTCTACATGTCATTGTAAATTACTATTACCTCCTATTGGTCTTTAAGTTATTGGTTCTACGAATGGCCTCTAAACACAACAACAACAACTAATTTCTTTAATATTACTATTCTTTAAAAATTCGATATATATGTATCATAGTATACTAAGAAAAGACGTAGCAGATGTGAATAAAAAAAAATAAATACGAGAAAAAAATGATAAGCATGAGTCCCCAAAGCAATATGATGATGATGGAACAAATACTTTTACGATGTGTCACATAAATTTATTAAGTCGTAACGAGAATAGTAAGATATCATTAAATTGTATAACTCAACTAAAAAAATGCATATATATATATATTCACACAGGTCTATGTATAAATTCACATGGTTAAAATCGTACAATGTGAATTTAATATGGTAGTATTTTTTTTTAACTCGATGACTTTTCCTGTTTCTTTTTTTGACTAGATAGTATTTACCTAATTGGGTTAATATTAGAGTAATAATTTTTAAAAAAAAAAGTATGCAGTTTCTTACTCTTTCTTGATACTGCTTGTTTAGATTTACACAGCTGCTTTTCAATATTTTAATGTATTTTGTTTTACTTATTTCTCTATCTTCGTTAGAAACCTATTCATAAAAAAAAATAATAGCAACTTAAAACACACAGAAACTAACGTATTAAATAAATTAATTTCAATCTTTTTCATTTTAACTGAAATTTACTTACCGAAAAACAGAATTATCTCAAGAAAAAAAACTAAAAAAAATACAAAAAAATTGTTTTTTTTCAATGTTGTTTTTTCGCGTCCTGCAAATGTTTTTACCACATTATGAAGAAGTAGAAGATATCGCGTAGGAGGAAATAACCTAATTTGTTCTACGTTCAAATACTGAATTTTGTTTTTTTGGATATTCTGTGCTCCTCATTGGCATGCGTAGAAAAGTTCATTAAAAATTAATCTACTTTGTATATCGATAAAAAGATAAAGAGATCTTTCTTTTTTCATCGATTTTAAGATGTTACATTTTTTGCCCTCTCAATGCCTTGCTGTGCCTTCCTTCTACTGAAACAATTCAGGCTTTCTTTCTACTTCCTCTTCTTATTAAAATTCAATTCTAGTATTCGCCCATCTCTATGCAGACGAGAAAAAGAAAAAAAATCAACAAAATAATTTTCATCGTCAATAATATTTTCAAGATCCCATAGTTTATTTTATTTTCCTCCTTCTTGATTCAGTTTCACCTTGTTAGGATTGTACTAACTTACATACTACCTTGATTTCTTTGTAAATATACGTATTTTCTGACGCTTTCATTATCAATATGCACTAATTTACACAACCTACAGTTAATTCTCTTTCTCGCTAAGATCTCTTTTTGGTACAAATGGTACGTTTTAAAAATTTCAATATTTAACTCTTTCTGGTTATGTTACTACTATTCATGGATAAGTATTATTTTTCTACTTCTACAACTAATTCTTCTTTATTTGATGTCACCTACCAATGATTGTCTTCTTCTACTTTCAGTAGATTTTATTAATCAGTCTTTATATTATACTCTTTTTAGTTAAAGTAGAATTCCATGTATACATAGTTATTTTTTAAATGCTAACTTTGGACTGTTTTCAGTGCCAGTCAACAAAAACACCCCATAGAAAAAAGAAAAAAAAATATACACACAACAAACAATAAACTTTAATTTGTAAGACACTATCTATCATTTTTTAAGAAAGAGACATCACATTTCTCTAACTTTACATCGGTGTTTTGCTCTTTTAACTTTAAAACTTGTTACATATGTTTTTTTTCACACACTATATATCTAAAATAGTAAAAAATGTATATCATTTCATGATCATTCCAATATATATAACTTTCTTACATAAAACTGATCAACAAAAGTATTGATCTTTGAACATTTTTCTGTCTCTTTAGCTCTTTTTTTTAAAATCAGCAACAAGAACTTTTATCACAACTGTCGTTAATAATAATATCATAACAAAACAGTTGATAATTCGATACTTACATCTGAATTTTTATGATCCATACTTTCCTCAACTATTCGTTATATCAAATATAATCAATAGTTATTTTAATAAGGTCAAAAATTTTCTACTTTCTCACCCTTCCAAACTCTCTTACAGTCTTTTATTGCATACTCAGGGTGCCTATTTTATTTGAGATCCAAAAATACCAAGAGATCAAATATTTTTTTTTTGATTTTTAATTTTTAATTTTTTTGTTGTTGTGGTTTTCTTCCTATTTTTTAACGGGATTTACATCTTCTACATTCTTTTAGCTAATACAAAATTCATTTTGATCCCTAAAGAACATTTTTCGTTTTCTTTTTTATTTCATTTTGAGGATAAACGAATAAACAAATAATATAATAAGAACCTATTATAAATTGCAATTAGTTTTCCGTCTTTTACTAAAAAGAAAAAAACTGCAAATATACTTATATCTTATATGTTAGTGCTTCAATTAAACACACTATAATATTTTGCGTCTTAGTCTTTAAATAAATAACTACATTACGAATTATTGAATATAGTGTTTTCTTAATTTTTTAGTAATGACAGAATCAATTTCAGCTAGATTTACCTCTAAAGTGGATAATATAGTTGATCCAATACCGAAATCTAAAGGTCAAGAAATTAAGAGCATATTAAATAATGATCCACCAGATGAACAAATAAGTTCATCCAGTAATACTGCTACTCCATTTCAGAATAATTTAAATAATCAGACTAAAGATACCCCTTCAGCAACATTTTCTGGAAATGAATTTAATAATACTAATATATCAAGACCAAGATCATCATTATCTACAGTGAGTAATCCAGTGATATCATCAAGAAAGAGACATTTATCAGATCTATTATCACCAAGACCAGAATATTCCTCAGATCCAAATACTTCAGGACCGCAACAATCCTTACGTACTTCTGTTTCGTGTTCACCTTCATGTAGTTCAGCCTCTGATTGTTCTTCTTGTTCATCATGTTATTCTTCAAATAGTACATCAGCATCAAGTAGTACTGGCTCATCTTCAACGTCTTCAAGAATAACATCAGTATCAATGCAAGGACCGCCTCTTTTACAAAATAAATCAAAGTCATTGAAAAGAAGAAGAATACCACCACCATTGAACATATCACCAACTTCAAAAGATGCACCAACACGTCACAAACACCTTCACACAAACAATGAGAAAATTAAAAATCCTATACCAAGTTCTGCAGTATCAAGTAGATTTAAACCTCAAAGCAACGTTGTACAACCTCGTAGTGCACCTGCAGATGTCACAACATTTCAAAAAGCTCAAAATTTAATTAAACCAAAAGTTGTTTACCTAGGAAAAGAAAATAAAGCTCCAAACAAAATACAAAACCATGGTGTAATTGGGGGTCCTAATTTACAAGTACCAGTACAAGGATGGTACCCACCGCTAAATGGATTAAGAAATACTGGCAGGTACCCAATAGCCGCTGGAAATACACCGATAAGTGCCGTATCGCCTCAGTTCCCCTATTATCCAATGTACCCAATGACACCCTGGGGTACTCCAACAAATATTGGCATGAATGTACCACAGGGAATATACCCATACCCATACCCATACCCAAATACATACCCAAATCAATACCCATCACAAGCAACAGCATTTAATAACACTAATACAACCCATAATATTGCTAAACCATTAACATATCATAATAGTACTCCGCCACCAAAATTCAAAGGTAAAAAAATGAAAATTTCTAAAGTCAATAATAATATTCAATCACAAAGTCATAAATTCAAAGTTAACGAAGTCACAGTTAACCAGACTACTTCATTACGCAATACCTTTCAAAACGAACAGACCTCCGAATCAGCTACACCGATGCAAAAGAATAACGTGAAATCTGATTCAGGGAAAGAAAATAATGATATTATGTCAGGTGAAATACGCCTCATGAGTGATGTTTTTAGCTTTGAATTTCCAAAAAATAGTATACCTACCAAGAAGGGAATTAAAAACCAAACTTCTAGCAATGTCAATAATTTTTCTAAACAACTGTTTATGAATATTTGTGGTAGAATATGGGATGAAAGTCAACTTCTACAATAAAACTACATTACGTACTTATCGATATATACAATAATCTTACATAAGTACATAATTATTTAAAAGTAAATATACTTATTTTTTAATGGAACTTCTTCTATCTTAGATACTATTTTAGTTATTAAATTCAAAATTGTTGTTATTTCTGTTCTTCTGTTGCAGTTGACAGATACATGGAAGGGTAACCACCGTCTCGGAGTGTTCTACGTACAATTTACAGCGCATAATACTATAACCGAGCATAAAAAATGTTTCTAGTAATGAAAAAACGATCGACGTTTGTAAATCTCTATTCCCCGTCCAAAAAGGGACAAGAAAAGAACAAGTAAGCAAATTTGGTTAGACACAAAGGAATTTACATATGCAGAGTAATTGAACTCCCTTTCATATTCGTGCACGTTCATTTAATGGCAAGCATATTTATTGCAGGTGAATTTTTTTTTATTGCCATCGTCCCAGTTGTTTTCAAGTTGTTCTTATGTTATTCGTGTATTCGAGAGTTATCATGTTACTAAAAATACTATCTGATAACGTTGCACATTAAACTTTCGGAAAGTGCTCGAACGAAACTATATATATAATCCCTAGATATTTGTTAAGCGAGTATAACAACTAATTAGATATCAATTATTAATTATCAATATAAAAACATTCTCATACTTTAAAGTAATCTAGAAAAATTTGAATACAATAATGGCCATATCATATGGTAGTAATGGAGTACTTAGTGCGAAATATTTTATTTATTTAATAACGTTCATATCATTATGTTTACTATTCTTCAAGTTTGAAAATGAGACGTTGAGAACTGATTGGTTATTCAAATATAACATTGATTCATATAATAGGGAAAAGACTTATTATTTCCCATTTAGCAAAAGATTCAAATTACCAAAATATTCTTACAAAAAACTCGACGATAATAGTATTCCAGATAGTGGACGTGTTGTTGAGGAACATATAATGCATTACAATTTAGATTATTTATCGAGGACTGATATTATTAATACTAATAACGTGTTAATTTTAACAATAGCAGATACATTCAATGAAAAATATTGGGATAATTTATTAAACCTATCCTTCGATAAAAAATCTTTGGAATTAGGCTTTATGGTATTACCTACGGAAGATGGAGATAATATCCTGAAACAATTGGAGAGTAAAATCAAAGACATTCAAAACTCAAAAGAAAATGGTATATTTAAGAAGATTACAATATTACGTGCCAACTCTGCACCAAATTATTTTATCAAGGAAAATGACGATATAAAAAGGGAATTGACGAAACGTAAATACATGGCAGCTTTGAAAAATGAATTGGTCACCTCAACAATAGGTCCTGAGAATAGATATATCCTTTGGTTAGGTTCAGAGATTACTGAGACACCACAATCATTGATAGAAGATCTTATTTCAGCCAAGAAACCAGTTGTAACGGCGAATATACAGAAGCGTCAAAACGATAACAAAGGGGTTATTTCTTTTGAATATGAAAATTCGAAAACATGGATCGAAAACAATAATTGGAGAAGTCATCTAAGTACATATCCATCTAATTTCGTAGTGATGGAAGGCATTGGAGATATTTATACAGGAAGAGTACACATTGACCATCTTATGAAAAAAAATAATATCGAAGAATTCCGTTTCACCATAATAGGCGTAGACAGTGTTTCAATGGCATGCACTTTGATTCAATCCGATGTTCATAGAGATGGCGCAATGTTTCCGAATTTTCCATTCTATCATTTTGTCGATACCGAGGGGTTCTCAAAGATGGTCAAGAGACTTAATTATAATTTGTTTGCCTTACCTAATTACATAGTATACCATAGTTGACTATTTAATATAATAATACACAAATAGATAGACAATAACCTAAATAACCATGATAATACTTCTAAAAAAAAGATAAAATATATTAGTTAAGGAAATAAATAGAGTAGAATGATTTAAAAAGAAATTGTAATAAATATAGATATAATCCAACGAAATGACAACTGATTTGTAAATTTAATTTCTTTAGCTCTCTTTTTGTTGTTGTTGTTGTTGGATATGATTTTAATGCAATGAGTAAAAATAGTAGTGAATATAAATATGAATTTTTTTCTCTAACGAGCAAAAAACGAAGAAAAAAGGGGACTAGATGCAAACTTAATTTAGTTTGTGACCATAAGTATCATGGGATTTTTCAAACTCTGCAATTGTAGCACCTGGAGAATGATTTGTATCCTTGACTAACTCTGTAATCGCAGTTAGATCCAAATCAAGATATTTAGCCATATATTGACCAATCTCAATATTTTCATGATTGCCTTGTAAATGATCCAATACATCATGCCATCTATCACGTCTATTAGAATACGCATATATATTAACGTCAACAGCACTATGTCCATGAGTAGTCCATCCAACTTGTGCTCTGAAGCTCACCATAATATTAATCAAATCTTGAATTTTGTTTTGGTCATTTTCTGAAACCAACGAATTAATTTCATCTTCACTATAATCAGTAATCCCTAAATGGTTTTCCATGATATCGTGTTTAACGAATTTTGTTTTTTCCGTTTTAGTACCTTTAAAATTATAAATTAAAGATTTAAGATATTCACCTGAATGACTTGAGTTTGCTAGAACTTCTGGTAACCATATATAATCAGGGTACGATTCAGTTACTTGTCTAGCGGTAACAAGACCGCCAGTCTCATGATCTGAAGTAGATATTAGAACAGTTTCTACTTCAGATTGTTCTGCAAAATCCAAAACAGCCTTAAAAGCTTTATCGAATGCTAATACCTCTCTAACTTGAGCCGCTGGATCATTTTGATGGCCCGCGTGATCAATTCTTGAACCTTCAATCAATAAGAAAAACCCTTCATCTGAATCCTTAGTGGCTTCACTAAGGGCTTTAATTGCTGTTAAAGCTTGCTCTTCTAATGATGGATATACTTTTGGATCTCTATCAATATCAAATGGTACGTCATTTTCTGCAATCAATGCTAATAATGGTAATGATACATTTGTACCTAATTGTAAAGTATCAAATTCTTTACGATTTTGAACTACTTGCCAACCATTTTGAGTTGATTCGTGTAATAAATCACGTCCATCTTTACGTACTCTTGAAGTGTAATGGGATCTCCCTCCACCAATGATTAAATCAACCATTCTACCTAGAGGATATTCACCAATTTGATGTAATGCAATAAGATCTTCTTGAATACGATAATCTGCATGTGAACTAAAAGCAGCTGGTGTAGCATCTGTAATTCTAGTAGTTACTACTAAACCTGTCATATAACCTTTAAATTTAGCAGCTTCTAAAATTGTTCCGCATGGATTTCTTAATGGCGATACTCCGATAGCACCGTTATAAGATTTTAAAGCACATGAAAAAGCAGTTGCACCTGCTGCAGAATCAGTGATTAGAGAGTCTGAAGATCTAGTACGTGAAGAACCAATTAAATGATGATCAAGCTCTAATATATCATCGATAGGTAAATCCTGAGTAAGTTGTCTAAATGATCTAGTTAGCGATAACGATGCAGGACCCATACCATCTGTGACGAAAAAGATTAGGTTCTTCTTTTGAGATTTATGATGACCAGATGATGGAGGTAAACTTTCTTCATATGAGTATAATGTAATCAGAACTACAGTTAGGATCGCTAATAATATCTTGTGTAATTTTCTATTACGGAATATACCATTTATACGAGAAGTATTCCCTAATAAAGCAGTAGATTCCGACATTTTTCTAAATAAATAATTTTATATTGGTTTGTATATTTATGTAAACTGTCTAAGTTCTTCAGCAAATAATACTAAAAAGCATCATTTGTTTCTCCAAAATGTTTTTAGTGTTAAATATATTTATCTCTTTATTTATATATGGGTAATCAAATTTCTTATCCATCGCAAATTACTAAAAACAAAAAAAAACAGAGAGAGAGAGAGAGAAAGTGTAGACACGCGCCGCATTCTTCCTTTATTGCTCAAGTTTCTATTTTCGCACTTTAGCGATAAGAGCGAATGGTCTCATTATTTTAGAATGCTTAGTCACAGTAGTTTCCTTAAAATAAATGGGAAAAGGTTTATTTTAATTCGTTTTATTCACTGGCGTTACGGTTTTTATTTATTGTTGATGGTGTTAGCCTCACTGGTTAGATGTCGCTTATCTCTAGCTGTGTATGCTGTACGAGTACGATAATCTTTTTTTAGTCGATCTCTAAGTTGTTGGCACTGTTTATCAATATCTTCTGGAGTTAATTCACTATCCGATGATGCGTCCATTTTATCTTCTAAGTTATCCCTTAACTCTGACACACGTAGTTCTATTTCTCTGAGAGAATCACGTTTCACATCACTAACACTGTTTTTGTCTCTTGCATCTATTTTCTGTACACGATTTGTATCTATTCTGTTCTTTAACCTTTTAGCTTCTGCTTGCCTCTTAAGAAAAGCTTTCCCTTTATTCTTATCTCTATCCTCAGTTGAAGCTAACGATCTCTGTATGTGACCCGAAGTGGAGGATCCCTTGGCAGACGGTAGTCCGATCCCATTATAAGACATATCTTGTTGAAAAGTGACTCAATATAGCAACACTTCTTGTCTCTTATATCCTGGTTGATCCACTTCATTAATGCTTTGCTCTGTCATTACTTCTTTTATACATAAATTGAGCATAACTTGTTAGAAGAGGCCGTCACTTGGCACGACAGCATCTATTTTTGTTTTGGCGCAGCAAATTTTTTTTGAAACGAAAAAAACCGAAGAAGTCGATTTCCTTTTGTTACACGTAAACGATTCTCTCTTTCTTTTTCTTTTGGCAGGAAGAAGACTAAAATCAATTTTGGCGTGATGAGAATTTTTACAGCAAAGACAGCAAGTTGGAAATTTATTCTTTAATAGTTGTTGCAAAGTTGAATAAGAAAGAGGGAGAGAAAGAGAGACATATCTGTTATATAAAACCTAGAGTTTCTCATATTTGATCTTTGTTTAAGAGTCTAAAGTTTTCTCAATAGACTGAAACAAAAATACACAGATAAAAATGGGTCTTCTACTGAGTAAACGTCTGCTCAGATTTATCTTAGTGGTAGGTGGGTTCCTGATCTTACTTATCACCTTAAGTTCGCATAGTTCTACCAAAGAATATATGCCACAACCACTAGATATGTCTTCTTTTGCTGCTCCTTTAACAGATTTTGGTAATAGTATATCAAGTTCGATTCTTGACGCTGCTGGTATGGAAGCAGAATCTCAAAGAGTTGCAGCTGAAGGTAATGCTGAAGTGGATGGTGAAATGTCATTTTCTAATAATGAAGTTGCTGATAAGGATATGGATGAACAAGCTAAAGCTCTAAAGGATTCTGCCAATGCTGCTGGTATCGAAGATATATCTAAAAGTGTTATGGATTTCATTCAACCAAGTTTTGAAAATCACGGTATGAGACCTAAAGCTTGTTTAGTTACTTTAGTTCGTAACTCTGAATTACCTGGTATGTTAAACTCTATTCGTAAAGTTCAACAACGTTTCAACAAAGAATTTCAATATGATTGGGTTTTCTTAAATGATGTTGAATTTTCTCAAGATTTTAAAGATGCCGTATTGAAAGAAATTCCAACTTCTGTTGTTAAATTCGGTGTTATTCCTAAAGAACATTGGTCTTATCCAGAATATATCGATCAATCTAAGGCTGCTGATACTAGAGCTAAGATGTCAGATATTATTTATGGTGGTTCTGAATCTTATAGACATATGTGTCGTTATCAGTCCGGGTTTTTCTGGAGACATCCTTTATTAGATGATTATGATTGGTATTGGAGAGTTGAACCTGATATCAACTTATACTGTGATATTAAATATGATGTTTTCAAATGGATGCAAGATAATGAAAAAGTTTACGGTTTCACTATTACTATTCATGAATATTTATCAACTATTCCAACTTTATGGAAAACTTCAATGGACTTCTTTAAAGAAAATCCAGAATATGTCGATAAAGATAATTTAATGGAATTTTTAAGTGGAGATGGTGGTGAACATTATAATTTATGCCATTTCTGGTCTAATTTCGAAATTGCCAATTTGAATCTTTGGAGATCTCCTGCTTATCGTGAATATTTCGATGCTTTAGACCATGCAGGTGGTTTCTTTTATGAAAGATGGGGTGATGCTCCTGTTCATTCTATTGCTGCCGCTATCATGTTACCAAAGGATAAAATTCATTATTTCTCTAATATCGGTTACCATCATCCACCTTATGATAATTGTCCAATTGATGATTTGGTCTGGACTGAAAACAATTGTGATTGTGTACAGAAAAATGATTTTACTTTCAAGGGTTATGCATGTGGTAAGGAATACTATGCTGCGCAAAAATTAGAAAAACCAGCTAACTGGGAAGAGTACTCTCATTAAACAATATATAAATAGAAGGGTTTGCCAGTAGCAATTTTTTTATTATCTACTTCTTGATTAGACTAATAGATGCAAAAAATTAAAAAAGAAGCAGATTTATAATTATACACATTTACGTACATTTAATTTATATATCCTATGATTAAGAAATTTTCTTTATTCTTATCAATTGAACGATCTGTCTTTCGACATATGTAGTTTTTATTATTGCCTTTAGAAGATAGGCGGTGAAATAATTCGCCCTGCACTTAATTATACAAAATTTACCTGAAAAGTTTTCTTTTTTCAATTATTTTTCAAAAAACTATTTTAGCACCAAACTATCTCATCTCATCGCAAAGTTAAAAGAACTAATAAAATAGTTATTTATCAAGTTTACATAATCTAATAAAAATAGTGCAACCGATTAAATGTCTAAAGAATATAAAAAACCTGAAAAATACGTACCGGGTCCAAATGATTTGGCCCTACCTCCACAATTATCTGAATTCAAAAATAAAACCACAGATGAAGTTCTCGAAGAATTGAATAGAATGCCATTTTTCATGACTCAGTTAGACGAATCTAATGGTGAAGGTGGAGAGAATACTGTCTTGGAAGCTTTGAAAGCTATGGCTTATGAAGGTGAACCTCATGAAATTGCCACAAATTTTAAAAACCAAGGGAATGATCTATATAAAGTTAAAAGATTCCAAGATGCGAGAGATATGTATGATAAAGGTATCGATATTAAATGTGATGATAAATCTGTCAACGAATCATTGTTTGCAAATAAAGCAATGTGTGAATTGGAATTGAAAAATTATAGAAGTTGTGTTAATAATTGTAAGAATGCTCTAGCTTTAAATCCGAAGAATATTAAATGTTATTTCCGTATGGGTAAGGCATTTTTTGCTTTAGATAAATTAGAAGAAGCTATGGAAGCAGTGCAATTTGGTTTGAAAATTGATTTTGAAAATAAGTCGTTACAAACTTTACTTGCTACAATCTCCAAGAGAGATCAAGATCGTAGAGCATACCAAGAGAAAAGACAACAAGAAGAACAAAGAAAAAAGGATCTCCAAAGTTTCCTATCAGATGCAATCTTATTAAGAAATGTGAAAAATATTACAACTAATCAACACTCTGAATTCTTAAAAGAAGCTACTGTCAAATTAGAAAATCCAATGGATTTTGAATCACAAATGATATATCCAACAATTATAATGTATCCAACGACAAACGAGTTTGATTTTATTGCAGAGACTGGTGAACTATCTACTATCCAGGAAATCATCGATATGCTTATGGATAGACCTGCTGAGTGGTTTGAAGCTCCAGGTCATGAGAACTTCGGTTCTAAGAAACTTCTTGCATATATGGAAACTGAATCCGGTGGACTAATCAAAGCCGGTAAAAAGTTAACTATCCATGATATACTAAAGAAGGATAGTCCCAAAGTTCCAGTTTTTGACAATGCTCTAAAGGTTTATTTAGTTCCAAAGAGTGAAAGTGAGCAATGGATTGCAAAATGGGATAAAGTAGAGGCAATAAAGAGAAGAGTATAGTACTTCTCCATTATAAAAACAACAACCCTGCGTTGTATAATAAATAAGAATAGTAAGAATATTTAGATAGAATATATTTGTAAAATTTATATAAGGTATCATTATTTATTTAAATGCGAAGATGATTTGAATTTATCAAGCCTAGAATTATTGAAAATTTCATCAATATGCAAAGGTGCGACAGGACCAAATATTTTCTTGTAATCCCAATTTTGTTGTTGTCGTAACTGTTCTTGAAGATAAGGTGCTCGGGCCCATTCCGTTAAAGTACTTGTATCTTCTTGATCTGAATCTGAAAATATTTCCGGGAGAGACATATTACCTGTAGCTTCCTCCTCTTTGGGGTTTCCTTCATTAATCGATGTTCCGTCAAGTGAATCACCAACACGTCTTCGATAATCTCCTGTATTTAATGCGTCCAGAATATTTCTTGTATCAATACCATTTCGAGGTTTTGGTATTGACGCATCTTCATTGTCAGAAGTTTGGCTCAAGTTGTTAAATGTATTACTTCTCCTTGTATTTCCTAATTTATGTGTCGTTCCAAAACTTTTAAATTCACTAAAATTTTTAGTCCGATGTTTCGTCGAAGCATCATTAGTTATCAGTCTTTTTTGTTTGTCTCTTTTATGTTTTTCAGATTCTTGTTGTGTTTTCATAACTTCAGATAACCTTTTGTTTAATTTTTTTTTCAAATCTTGTTTATTTGGTTCCTCAGCTCTTAATAATTGAAATTTAGTTAATCTGTGATCATTATTTCTTTTCACTTGCTCACTTTGCGTATTGTTTGTATTTTGAGCTGCCTCTACAATAGTTGACGTAGATGATTCCTTTACTCGTGAAGATTTCTCCTCTCCAATGATAGACAGATTTTTATCATGACTCTGCGAAGGGTTTATATCTTTGTGGATCCCATTACTACCAATGTTGATAGAATGACGTTTATCTTTGCCTAAAGACAAATTTCTATTGTCCAATGATGGTATTAAAGATCTTCTAACGTTATTCATCGAAGGTTGATTATTATTATCAGCAGATTTAAGATTTTCAGGCTCAACAGCAAAAATATTCTTTAGAGTTTCTCGAACATGCCAATTAGAATTATCATGCTCAAATAATTGTTTCCTAGAACTCCCATTTATGTATTTCGCACTTGAATTTCTTTTTAACGGAGAACCTGATAAATCTATTGAAGAGGTAGTATGTTTTTTATTCATGATATGAGTTCTATTGGTGATTTTCTTATTGAATGATTGTGTCGATGTAGATGATAATCTATCGAAAACATTTCTAGATCCAATTGGACTTTGTGTACTTCTTGAGTGATGATTATTATTCGTTTGTTTATTAGAATTTAAAGGATTTTTAGGCGATAAATTTGGTTGTTTATTTATTTTTAAAGTTGTTCCAGAAAATGTATGATTTTGATTAAGTTTCATAGAATCATGAACTGTAAGGGGATCCTTTTTGGGCATTGGTACAAACATATTTGATCTTCTTTTCATTCTTGTTAATGTTACATTTGGAGATTTGTTCGTAACCATACTTGTTGTAATGGTGGTATTATTATTGTTGTTGCTGTTAAGTTTTGTAGTAGTTGACGAAGTTGAATTTAGCGACATCATAGTAAATTTAGAGGTATTGTCATTTTTATCATCATTATTGATAATAACTGATTCCGTATCATCTTTGGTCTTATTTATCATTTTCAAACTTTGATCTATTTTATATGGTGACCAAGGTGATAATTTAGTCTCATTTGTTGATTTGGTATCTGACTGAATTTTTTGTTCATTAATTGTCGTTGTTAAATCTTTATTTTGTCTTAATGATAAAGGAGTTACATCCAATGGGGTATCATCAATAATTGGTCTCTTTGGTGTAAAATCATTGTCTTTTTGTAAAAATGGTTGATCATTCTCTTTATCGTCATTGTTATTTTGTAATTTTTCAGTACGTTCAGGTGATAGAAATACAGAAGAATGGTTGCGTTGAATTTTATACAACCAATTTAAAGAATTATTAATCTTTGAATTAATTTCATTATTAAATTCATTATCAATATTATTAAATTGATTTAATGACTCAACAATAGATCTAGATCCACCTGCTGGTTTTTGATCTTTCATCCTTGCGGCTTCGATTGTCCAGTCCATATGGATTTGTTGTAAATAATATATAACTGTTGATACTATGTATTTCTAGAGACAAAGTTGTATAAAAAACAGTAAACTTTTAATTGTGTAATACCTTTATTATTAAAATTCTGTTTAGGTTTTTTTTGTTTAAAAAATAAATAAATATTACCGCGTAGCCACTTATTGCGTCAAAAAATGTATTAATTTTACCACTTTTACTTTCTAATTATATAATATTTTGAATTATTACATTCATATCATAGTAAGAGAAAATTTGTGAAAAAAATGAATTAAATTAACAATTAAATATAGATGTATGGTGGGTATATGTATGGTATTTATGAATTAATGAAACAGAAAAAAAAAAGATTGGTTTTGAACATAAAATTAAAGGAGGGGGTATCGTATATAAAGAGTTCAGTTGTATTTTTTTTTCTTTCTCCATATGATTACATAACTGTCTCTCTAAATATCTAAATCTATCTTTGGTGTTTGTGGTTTATCAACAAAAATTCTACCGTCTACATTGATATGATTTTGTTTAACAAAATCTGTTAAACTACTATATGTACCAACAGAATTTCTTCTTATTTGTTCATTTGTATTTTGAATAGTCAATTTTGGTGATAATTCATGTGTATAACTATGTGATGATACACCTTCATCTTCATCACTACTAATATTGCTATTATTATTATTTGTATTCGTAAATGTATTGATTTCATTAAATCCAGGTGAAAATATTGGATTTAAGTCATCAATATCATTAGGTACCACTACTGATAAAGATTTCTTTTGATTATTATTATTAGATGTTCTTTTAGTTGGAGTATTTGATAAAGATGATGCAGGAGTAACATTCTCATGATATGAATCATTAGGTGGCGTTACTATAAACATATTACCACTGATACTTCCATTTCTTTTATGAGAATATGATTTATGTCTTTGAGAAGGTGATGTTGTTAAAGGTGTAATATATCCACCTGATGACCTTGTTGGAGTAGTTGGTAAATGATTATTACTATTGCTTTTTGAAGAAAATTTATACTTCATTGTATAATTCCAAGTATTTGTATTATCATCATTATTATTTTTATTTGCATATATATTTGAGAAGGAGAATTTCTTATTATTAGAATTACATTTATTATCCATCATCATTATCATAGTGTTAGGACTGTTCGGCATTCTAAGGTTTATATAAAGGTCAAACCACCTATTAGAAATTTTTATAATTAAAAACTAATATTATGCCATACAGTTTTTTTTTTCATAAAGTGACATATATATATATAAGATTGTGGAAACTAAGAAAATAATAATGAGTAATTTCCATTTTCAAGATTCAAATAATTATTAATTGATTGAGGGACCACCCGTTTTTTGTAATCCTTAATTCCTATATATTTTCCCCCTTTTCAACCGGATTCTTGCTTAATTGAAAGATTTTGTGGAAGTAAGAAAGACAGAAAAAAACAATTAAAGCTCTTCCAGAAACTCCTGTTGCCTTTTTCACTATAAGCAATTCACAGGTGGTACAACCATGCATCATTACATAGTAAGAAGAATAAGAAGAAACTAATGATCATTAAAATTTTATTCCTTTTCCTTTGAAGGGTCAAATTACTAAAAGAAAAAATAAAAGAGTCCTTTAAGGGAACTTAACATTCACTGCATAGGAAAACGAGTGACTATTCGAGATTATTATATAGACAGCGAGGTACCCTTGTTTGTTACAGAATTGAGATAATAATTAGCCATATCTTAATTTATTACATAAATTATTATATAATTAGTGGTGCTCGGAGAGAAAGAGATGGAGCAGGTAATGGGGGGGATGGATGGATTTCAAGGAAAGATCGGCGTTTTTAATGTTAGAATGTTTGAGTGTTTGTACGTGGTTTCGCTCCGTCCGCATACGATTATTGAAACATGGCTAAAATCGCCGTAGACACTAGAGAAAACACTGTATGATGCGGTCTATTGTTTTTTTGTTCTTAAAAAGAAGAGAATTTCCTATTAGAGGATTATGTTGGGGGCGGAGAAGACAAGAAAGCATGCGAGGGCGTGGGGGGAGAGAGAAACACGGAGATTCTTTTCATCTTCCCTACCATATTTTTATAGAGAGTTATTATCAGCGATTTGTCTCTGTTTGGTCTTCGCTAGCTTTGTGTGTGACTTTTCCCCGTATTAATTACGAGAAAAGAATTATATAATCGGAATAGAAAGAGATGAGAACAAATACATGGACAAAGCCTGGGGGGGACCAAAAAGGGTAGCTAGGGTCAAACACCTACACAGGCTGGGGTGGACGGACGGAGCCACACTCGCACTTATATAAATTACTGTCTGTCACCCTCTTTTTTTTTGAGCACCACACGAATACCGTGCAGTAGATGACTTATACATCTATATATAGACACTACATATATATCTTAGTATGACATCAGTTGACATCAAAGTGGCCAATTTGATGTCACAATGATATATATATATTTTTTATCGAAAGGGATAAACGTATATTCAGAGTGAACGGTTCCTTTCTAATACGTTTGTCTTTCAGGGACTACAATGTTTGTTTGTTTTTGGACAAGAATGTTGTTATTGAACAACACAATACACCATATTTGCTTTTGTTTAATTCTTTTTATTCAGGAAGAATGAAAAAATTTTTGGAATCACTACTAGAAAGTAAAGATCTTTCTTATGTGAGCGAGAGGGGCGAGATCGATATTTTTGCTTTTTTTTTTGGAAAGATCATTAGCACCATCATCATCATCGTATAATCCGACGAGTGACATAAAATAATTATAAAATAAACAAATTTTGTTCACTCTCGTCATTGATAAGAGTTGCCAGATATGACGTTCTGTAACACAATTTATTGCTTATCTGTTGTAATGATTCCTTATCAAACATTTCTTTTTCCCTTTCTTTAATTGCTAACTTACGTTCTGACATGTAGAAAAAAAAAAAAAAAAAGCAAATATGTGTGTGTGATAGAGTTTCTGTTAGTTAATAGCCTTGATATCATTTTGTAAATTAATGCATTTGTCTATGCTAAGTTTTTTGTTTTTACTGTTTCAATATATTCCCATGTTAGTATTACGATTATGTTATATTACTTTTTTTGTGTAACATTTGTGTTTGAATACTTACCCTCACTTAAATATAATTAATTGAATTTAAAACTATTAACCATATTATAGTGGGCATATCATCTAAGTAGGTGTATAGCTGTGTCGTTATTGATTATTATCAAATAATGTATATTGTCAAGAAAAAAGATGTTGTATATAATTGACTATTTATACTTCTTTATATATACCACAAATTGTTATTTTCAAACCAGCTTAAATTTAGAAATAATAAAAAGGGTTATTCTAGAAGTAATTACATGCAAGTACTGCCTTATACCCAGTCTGGTTATTCCGCAGTCATTATTATGACTAGCACTCATAAATATTTAGCAAAATTCTACTGGTTTTCGATCATTTATTTTACTTCTTTTTGATAGTAGAAGAGCACTCTAAACATTGTTATCCCCTTGTTTAACCAGCATAAAATATTATCATATGCTTGTGAGTCCTCGTAGGAAAATGATTGTATGCGTCCATACACTCTTTTTGTAAAAAAAAACAAAAACAACTTTTTTTTACTGGCTATTTTTCCCTTTGCGCGTCTCTTTTTTTTTTGCTGGGCTCATCTCTGTTTTTTTCTCTACGGCTTTTCGCCTGCTCAGCATAAGAACTCATATGATTTCACGTACGCAACAAAAATAGTTAAATAAAGCATCGAAGATCTGTCAATAGATCTTCCTTTTTTTTTCATCTTGCTGATGTTTTTAGGATTGACAGCCATACATCTATTGGCATTGACATAAAAAAATATACAACTTCTCATAAACAACCAGCTTATTATGTAATAGAAAAGCTCATATTATTTTTGCCTCAATTCAGTTTACAGGCCCTATATGTTTATCTCTTTGCAAAATATTTGTTTATGTAAATATGGATGCGAACATATAGCTGGTAAAGTTAACTACACTTTTATTTTTTCACAGGAGGATTTAGGCAACTGACATCCTGTTGTTTAGTTGTTTGTCATTAACATTAAGGTACACTTTTTCTAAGCTCTTTGTCTTTGGTTTGTTTACATTTTCGTACTTTCGTTCGTGGTGTTTGTTGTTTTTGCTTATGAAATATTGTTAACTTCGTTGCTTATCAAATATCATTGATACTTTTCGTCTTCTAATAATAATTATTATATATATATATATATAAAGAAACAATATCCTTATTTTGGTACATATGTACTTTACTCTTAACGATTGTCCCATTCTTGTTTTATTCTTAGTCTTTGATAATAACATAAAATTAATTAAAAATAAAAAAAATAACAAAAAAACATTCCACAAGTTAATTACCAAATCTTTGGTTCATTCATTCATTTTATTTCCTTTTTATTTTATTTCAATTTTAAAGAATTAGTAACTTTTTTTTCTATCTCTCCAATAAACTAATTTACAGTCACTCATTTAATTAATACTATCATTACTATTAATCTTAATTCTTTCTTTTTTTTGTTTTTTTAAAAATTCATTTACTGGCAATAAATATCACTCCTTTCAACTTATTTAATTTTGCCCTTCCGTTCATTACTAATTTTATCCAAATATCTTAATATACATCATATCTCACATGACTCCTAATGACTCCACTCAATTTAATAAAAGATCATCAGAAAATTTATTTATTGCTGATCATTTTTTACAACCTCCACAAAAGAGGCATTCGATAGGTTGCTCTATTTCAAGGTCTAATTCTGCTCCACAACAATCATCTAGATCCATTAGAAATTATGCATTGAAAAGATCTCCATCTCCAATCAGACTCTCTAGAAGACATCCATATCAATATACTGGACATAAAAATTCTAGTAGTGTCACTAGTCTTCATACACCTGTAAAAAATAATAATAATCATAATGATGACACATATAGATTGCCAGTTTTACAAGTTCATACAAAACATACATCAATTGATAATGGATTACCATCGCCAATTCCAAGTCCACAAAAGCAATTCCATCATTTACCTGGTGAACAATTGTTAGTGAAACAAACTTTAGTTAATAACTTTGCAGATTTGAGTTTACTGCCTTCAATCAATGGTCAATGTCATCAAATTTTTAAAATTCCGGAAATTGTTGAAATAATAATCAATAATTTATATTTAATGGAATTTCAACAAGTGAATGATATTGAAAGAGTGTCCTCCACAAGAGCCATTTCATCATCTTTATCAACATCTAATGACTCTATTCAACAGTCACATATCATACAAAGAGGTACTCTTCATAACTGTGCCAAAGTAAATAAATTATGGCACGATATCTCAATGAAATATTTGCTAAGAAATTTAACCTTTAAGGATTCAAATAAATTGGTTAATTTTATGTTTAATTGTACGACTTTATACAAATCCAATAAGAACGAAACTAATTATCCACGGTCATTAACTCTTTACAAGTTAAACCATTTTAAAACTGAAGACCTACAATTGGGATTTAATCCAATAACGCAAAAGAACAATAACAATATTCATTTCAATGATTTGCAGAGTCTTCAGTTTTATATTTGTCCAAATTTATTACCGATACATTCCTGGTTTAAAGAATTTAGAAATTTGAAAAGATTATCCCTTCCTGGTAACAGAAAAATTAATGATAAATTTATGATTGAGATATCTTTACATCTTGAAAATTTAGAACAATTGGATTTAAGAGCTTGTTATAACATAACCGATGTTGGTGTCGTCTCTATAGCATCTCGTTGTAAAAATTTGAAAATGATTAATCTAGGAAGACATAAGAATGGTCGTTCAATTACAGATGTCTCTTTGGTAGCATTAGGTAAATATACTAATGTAGAAACTGTTGGTGTTGCAGGTTGTGATATTACAGATAGTGGCCTTTGGGAATTTGCCAAAAGTAATGGGAATAATATAAAGAGATTATCCTTGAATAATTGTAAAAAAATAGGTAATATGTCAATTCCTTATTTGGTTAGTTATAATTATTTTCCTGAATTAGTTGTTCTAGAAATTAGAGATCTGGATAATTTAACTAATATAAAACCTTTAATCAAATTTAAATTATGGAAAAGAACACAAAATAAACCATTATTAATCGAAAGCTGTAATAGAATTTCTCAATTATTGAAGTTTGAAGAAGAAAAGATGAAGAAGAAGAGGGCAATAGCATCGTTACGTGAAATGCAGCAATGGATTAATGAGGATGACGAAAAATGAAGTGATTTTTTTCATTCTTTGTAACATTAAACATTTTCATCGTTTACACAATAAATATATAAAACAATTATGCATACATTTTATAGATTTTTATTTTAAAATTTATACTAAAATAATAGAACCAAATCACTTTCATGAATTGTATATTATCGTCACACTATATACTTCTAAATCTCTAATTTATCATTTCAATCATTTGAGTCTTGATTGGTGGGTGACACACTTTCGCAGTCGAAAATGTGAACAGAACAATACGCTCATCACGGAAAAAGAGAACGAAAGTAAAAAAAAAAGTACTATTCACCTTAAAGGATTCTGAAAATATTGCAAATAGTGAAAACTCATATATATATATTAATTAATATTTAAGGTATAGTCCTTATACCGAGGAGTGGATAGAAATACTTTAACTGAAAAGATAACATACTCTTCAAAAATATCAGTTAATCATGTCCTTTATTGATGAAATTCAATCTGTTGCAGGTACTTGCAAAAGTGTCAATATACTATTATGGTGTGTATTCGGTTTCGGTGTCTTAAAGTTAACTACTTTAATTCTGCGTACCCTTGCCATGCTATTTGATCTATTCATTCTACCATCTGTTAATTATGCAAAATACGGTGCTGGTAAAGGCAATTATTGTGTTGTTACTGGTGCTAGTGATGGTATTGGTAAAGAATATGCAAGACAAATGGCTCAACGTGGATTCAATTTAGTTTTGATTTCTAGAACTTTGAGTAAATTAGAAAGTATTAAAACCCAATTCGAAGGACAATACAAAATTAAAGTTGAAGTTTTGGCTATGGATGTTGCTGCAGATGATAGTTCAAACTATGAACAAATTAAACAATTGTGTCAAAACTTACCAATTACAGTCTTAATTAACAACGTTGGTCAATCACATTCTATTCCAGTTCCATTCTTAGAGACTCAAGAAGACGAACTAAGAAACATTATTACTATCAATAATACTGCCACTCTTTTAATAACACAAATAATTGCACCAATTATTAGGGATACTGTGAAGGATAAGAAATCATCTCGTGGGTTAATTTTAACTATGGGTTCATTCGGTGGTTTAATTCCAACACCTTTGTTAGCTACTTATAGTGGGTCCAAGGCTTTCTTACAAAATTGGTCTACTGCACTTGCAGGTGAACTATCTGGTGACAAGATCGACGTTGAACTTGTATTATCTTATTTGGTTACTAGTGCTATGTCTAAAATTAGAAAAACCTCAATGATGATTCCAAATCCAAAACAATTTGTTGCTTCTACTTTAAAGAGTGTTGGAAGACGTTGCGGTTCTCAAGAGAGATATGCTACAGTTACACCATTCTGGTCTCATGCTATCTATGAGTTTGTGATTGATGAAACTTTCGGTGTTTACTCTAAGATTGTCAACACCATCAACCATTCATTCCACAAATCCATTAGAATTAGAGCTCTAAAGAAAGCAGCTAGAAAAGCCAAAAAATAGATACTTATTTATTAGCTATGAAAGCTTTCGTAATACATAAAATATGGACATGTTTGTATATAAATACATGTTTGCATGTATAAATAAAATATCAACAGTTGAGGTTATTGACCTTAAATAAATGAAAAAAAAATTGTTTGTATGTATGTATTAGGAAATAGAAAATTGTGAAAACTGAAAGCGAACGCGAAACACAGAAATGATATGATAGAGTGAATTTTGGTACCTCGAGTTTAAAGAAATAATAATAGTTAAAGACAGGGAGTGAAATTTTTTGGGAAGATCTTTTACAGGCTGCTTTCTATTAAAATCGTTTTAAATTACAACAAATTATTTAAATAAACTTAATTATTTCTTTTCCTTTCAATTGAGAATTCTGTTCCATCAAGAAGTCTTAGACTCAAATAAATTGAACCCTGGAATAACAGTTACCATTAACATTATCACTATTTCATTACAGGCATGAGTGGCGAATTAGCAAATTATAAAAGACTTGAAAAAGTTGGTGAAGGTACATATGGTGTCGTCTATAAAGCCCTAGATCTTCGTCAAGGTCAAAGAGTAGTAGCATTAAAAAAGATTAGATTAGAAAGTGAAGATGAAGGTGTCCCCAGTACAGCTATCAGAGAAATTTCTTTATTAAAAGAATTAAAGGATGAAAATATTGTCAGATTATATGATATTGTTCATTCTGATGCACATAAACTTTATCTTGTCTTTGAATTTTTAGAATTAGATTTAAAGAGATATATGGAAAGTATACCTAAGGATCAACCACTTGGTGATAACGTTATCAAGAAGTTTATGATGCAATTATGTAAAGGTATTGCATATTGTCATGCTCATAGAATATTGCATCGAGATTTAAAACCTCAAAATTTGTTAATCAATAAAGAAGGTAATTTGAAACTAGGTGATTTTGGTCTTGCTAGAGCATTCGGTGTTCCATTGAGAGCATATACTCATGAAATTGTTACATTATGGTATAGAGCTCCTGAAGTGCTATTAGGTGGTAAGCAATATAGTACAGGTGTTGATACTTGGTCTATTGGTTGTATATTTGCAGAAATGTGCAATAGAAAACCAATATTTAGTGGTGATAGTGAAATTGATCAAATTTTTAAGATATTCAGAGTATTAGGTACACCAAATGAAAATGTTTGGCCTGATATTGTATATTTACCAGATTTTAAACCAACTTTCCCACAATGGCGTAGAAAAGATTTAACGCAAGTAGTTCCAAGTCTCGATCAAAATGGTATTGATTTATTAGATAAATTACTTGCTTACGATCCAATTAATAGAATTAGTGCTAGAAGAGCTACAGTACACCCATATTTTCAATAATTGTTTTCATTGATATGTGACGTTATTTAATGTTTTCCTATTTGTTTCTTTTCATAATTTATCCTCCAAAATATACCCATGGTATCCACCTAATCCATACGTGCATATACATAATATATATAATTTTACTACTTACAACTAGAACAGTAAACTATATAAATAAAATATCATTATTGCACAATGAATTTCAAACTTCAAAAAAGTAGAAGTTGTACGACACTCTGATCTCTTCATCGAATAAACAAATTAACCTATTAGAAGGGTTACATAACCTTTTTGAGGGCTTAGGTAACTCATCACTTACTACGCAAACAGGCTTCTGGACCCTCTCTATTTGATATATATTTATATGCCCCGTTTGCGTTCAGTTAACTCCTCTACACAACACACTACGTATTATCCTGTGCCCTGCATGTAAACGAGGAAAGTAAAATTCAAAGAAATGTTTATTATTTTGGTTCTTTTTTTATTTATTGTCTTTGAGTTCAGTTTGTACGGGATATTACTGCGCACGTCAGGGCAGATCTCGAATTAATCCTGAAATTTTCCACCAAAAAAACAAAAATTATTTAAATATCCTTCTCTCTCTGTGAGTACTGCGAGGGATTACTACTTGCTTCCTTATAGGCGTACATATACATACATAATTATAATAATAATACAATATGTAAAGGAAGGATGAGAAAAAAGTCAAACAAAGAAAAGTTGGTTAGTGTTGAAGCAAAATAATAAAAACAGTATATTAAAGCCATTAGTTAAGAAGATATAACTGTTGAAACAAGTTTATACTGAGTGAACTACTATTGTGCAATAAAGTATAAGAATAACAAAACCAATTTTGTTATAATACCTCAATATTAGAGTGCGTGTTTTTAAACTACGTCAGTTATTTTTCGTTTGTAATAAAGGGTTTCTGGATCAGAGGGAGGTTGAATAAAGTAGATTACATTAGAAAAGCAAATATACATTTCGCACTTTTGGGATTGTTCCAGTCAAATACAACTAAATCTTTGGAATGAGGATAAGAAAGGAGTTACAACTTATAATATATTTGAACATATTAACATTGGCAGCACTGACGTATTGCACGTTTGGTATATTATTAGTTGTATTCGATGATTCATCTGCAGAGACTTTACAAAATCATGAATTAAACCCATCCATATCAGAGTCAATTGGAGTAAATATAGATTCGAAACCTAAGATACCCAAAATTATACATCAAGTATATAGAACAGAAAATATTCCAGAGCAATGGAAAGAAAATCAACAAAAATGTATATATTTACATCCCGATTATGAATATAAGTTATGGACTGATGAAAAAGCTTATGAGTTCATTAAAGAAAACTATAGTTGGTTTTTGAAGACATTCGAACATTATAAATTTCCAATGCAAAGATTCAACGCAATCAAATATTTTGCCCTTTATCATTATGGTGGAGTATATATTGACTTGGATGATTCATGTCACAGAAAAGTAGATCCTCTATTAAACACAGTAGCATTTGTAAGAAAGGCTACGCCAATGGGTATATCTAACGATATCATGGGAGCTCGTGTTAAACATCCATTTTTCCTTAAATTGATAAATTCTTTACAACGTTACAATAAAGATTGGTATATTCCTTATTTAACTATTCTAGGAAGTACAGGTCCTTTATTTGTCTCGATTGTTTGGAAACGCTATAAAATATGGAGAGGCGATATAATGGAAAATAATGTTGTAAGAATTCTTAGACCTAAGGACTATTTAGTTCATAAGGATGCTTATTTTTCAATTACCAAAGGTGCCACATGGCATGAAGATGACGCAGTGTTTAAGAAATCTCTGGGTAATCACATTTTATCATGTATTACAGTTGGGTTTGTCATTGCATTTGCTATCCTATATGGTCAATATGTTATCTATTGTTGGATATGTTCCAATGATGATATCTTTAGCAACTTTTACATGGGAATATGGAGGACTACTTGCAATATCCTTTGTTGGGGCTATAAGAAACTAACAAATAATAGATTTTGTCGTTGGACGTTAGGTAATCCAATGGTAATTATTAATTATGGTTCTAATAATGATATTAATATGACAGATGTTCCTGTAATGAGTCCCATTTTGTCAACAAAGACCTTACCTACTACTGATAGAGGAAGTTCAAAATTCACATTTACATTATCTTGTGCGACTCGTTCAATTTCTAATTTAGAAAAGAGTGAGAGGAACGATAATTCAAACACTAACGCATCACCTGGATCTCAATATTAATAAAATAAAAGCAATGGATTCAGTTTACATTTATACACATACACACATTTTTTAAATAATGACAGCATACATAACTAATAACTAATGAATAACATTATTATATCAATACCAAATGGTAATAAATGATTAAGCGTTTCATAAAGGAAACAATCGAACATAGATGGCGAGTAAGAAAAAAAAAAATTATAGATTAACATAGATATATATATATAAAGATACAAATACAATAATACTGGAATCTCCCCTCCTGTGATTGTTATCACTCTGTATGGATGATGAGAATATGGGCAAACAAACAAAGTGACAAAAAAAAAGAGAGACAATAATAATTTATGGGCACTGTCTTTTAGGGGGGGGTTGTTAAAGAAAAATTTGTGTTTAGTAAAACAGAGTGATTAAGTTTATAACAGAGGAAAGATTCTAGATTTAATTAACTAATAAAGAAAAGAAAAAGTTCGTATTATTGTGGAAAAATGATGTTATATTGTCTCGCCTTTTTTTTAGTGAAATAAAAATTGTTTAAAATTCTAATAGGTATGCCCAAAGTGTAAAAAAAATAAAATGTTTGTGTGTGTAAAAAAAGGGGAGCTGATCGCTATAATAATAGGGATACAGCTTATGGTAGAGCAGCAGCAGAACCAGCTTGGTTTAACCAGCCAGTAACAGTGGATGAACTCAAAGTAGAACCGAAATCATCATCGACTTCAACGACGTGAATAGTTTGGTCTTCACCGTGGAAGATAACAGCAGCCTTCAAAGTAGAAGAAACAGGTCTTTGGAAGTAATCTTGAGAACCACCACCTTGACCGTCGTGGACATGAGAGATCAATTTATCGGAACCAGCAGATAAGATTTCGAATAAATCCATTTCACCACAACCAGATTCCCAACATGAACAATCGGCGTTACCATATTGTAAAGTTCTTGGAATCTTAGCATTTAGTAACCAAATAGCTGGCATATCTTGGTTGTAAGCGGAACCATCAGTATCAGAAGGCATTTGGAATTCAAAGACAAAAATCTTATCCTTACCAGAGAAACCGTGATAAGCTGGAATATTTTCACGGTAGTAACCACAATCATCACCAGAACATTCTTCACCGGAGAAAATCATATATTCTTCACCGGATTTCAAAGTAATATCATCTAGAGCGTAAGCAGAAGAAGCACCGGAGACACCATCAGCTGCAGCATAAGAGATGGAGTTACCGAAACAAGAGGACCAAACACCGGAGCCGGCAGAACCACCCATGTGGTTCATGAAGGTACAGTTAGTAGTGGAACCTGGAGTGAAGTAAGAACCTCTAACCCAATCACCGGAAGAGACTGAGCCAACAGAAGTAGAAGCTGATGAAGCAGTAGAGGCAGTAGTAGTAGCTGCACCACCGGTTGTAGTAGTACCAGCTTTACTAACAATGGTACTAACTTGAGTGTAAGAAGTGGCAGATGCGGTAGCAGAGCCAGTAACTGGGTTACCGTTAGAGTCAACCCAGACAGTAGAAGTAACTTCGACGTATTCGACAGCTACATCTCTTCTATGTTTATGTTGAACCTTAGTGGAAACAACTTCTTCACAAGGTTCTTCAGTGTCTCTTTTCTTTAAAGAGGAACCAGAGGATGGGTAGTAAACACCAAATTGTTTCAAATTCAATGGACCTCTGAAATGGATAGAAACTTCTTCATCTAATGGAGCTAAAGAACCAGAGAAAGTAGTGGAACTACCTTGAGTACAAGCACATGAAGATTCATCCATGTTTGTAACATCTAGGTAAGAGCCAGAGAAACCGACATTGGAATAAATGACAGCTTCAGTTTGAGCACAGTAATAATTACCATCTGAGGATAAAGTACAATCGGCATTAACTGTGGTAGATAATGAAGTAAGCACGGTTAGTGCACTTAATAGTGATGTTTTTCTAGAGAACTTCATCACGGTAAAATAAAAAAAAAGTTTGACTAATTTATTTTTATTTTTTATTGTTTTCTTTAAAACAAAATTTTAGTTTAAATTAATTTTCAAAGAAAAAAAAAGGAATGGATAACTCTTTAAAATGAGATAAAATAAAATTGGTTTATATTTAAAATAGAATAAAGTATAATTGTTTATATATATATAATACTAAGTAGAAAAAGGGATTTTATAATAGTGAAAAGAAGCAATTAATAAACAAACAAAATAAATAAACCAACGCAAGAGCCAGACCCACGCAAGGTAAAAAAAAAGAGAGAACGTTTTGCCAAAACATTAATAAATAAAATAAAAAATTGAAGAACAGTCTAATGTATTTAAATAAGATGAGTTTCGCTATCTTTATTTAATTGAAAGTAGAAAAAAAAATAAGATGAAAACAAAGAGAGCGTAGTCTTCTTCTTTCTTTGTTAAGCTGAAAAATTTCAAATTTATGTTTACGTTGTTGCGACACGACCAAAACAAACTTGCTTCTCTTTTCATTCCTTTCTTTTTGGCTCTGAATTATCCGTAACACGCAAAAAATAACTAGTATAAACAATGAAATTGTGCAAAACATATTTCGCAACCAAACAAAAGTCTTCGTTGTACAGCGATTGTCTTCTACAACATTTATTTTTTGTGTGTGTTTTTCACCAGCACAACGTTCGCGTGTTTATCTCTCTGTTGGGTTTCACGGGAAAATATTGTTCTTTCAATTTATTTTTCGCATTTTTTTAAGTGTAAATAAATACACGCCAACTAAAGGTAAGAGAATGTGCCGTACGACAAGACAAATAAAAGTAAATATCATAGAGAAAGCCCAGCAAGATTTTCACGCGAAATGTAATTTTCTTTGATTTGCGCAGCCATCTTTTTTCATTTGTCCGTGGAGATGAAAATAGCGGAGAGAACAGAACCGGGTGCGTCTATCTTGCACTTCAAATATTTTCTTCAGCTCGCTCAACTCGTCGTTAAACGCGGTTTTCTAAACAGGCCGATTTTTTTCGTTCTTTCTCTGCCTGTGTCTGAAATATTATCACAGAAAGAAAACAGGGCAGTAAAAATGGGCAGGGGGGACTTTTAATTTTATTGCACGGTAGATGAAAAAAAAAAGTGGCTTGGCATTTTTCAATGATGTCCAAATTTTAAACGACTATTTTGAACAAAGAATGGTATGTACAGATTGCACACGCTGACTATACTTTATCAGGAGGAGAGTCGTGTGTACCTCTATGCGTCCGCCGTAGGGGAGGGGAGAAAGTTAAGGGCCAAACTTTCAAATTTCATTTTGTTTAGTTGTTTTGAACGAAAGAGACGAAGGGACGCCGTCGATAGTGATTCAGTCTCACGTGATGAGGGTTTTCCGTATGTAATGACTGATCTTGGAAGTAGGGTTTTCTAAGATTCTTGAATTGGTTGTTTTTGTTTTTCTTTAAAGCTGACACGTCAATTGATTATTATTATTACAAGGCGTACGTGGTTTTTTCTTGATTAACGTGAATAATTATAGCTGCTAATTTAGTTCATACCGCTTAATTCAAAAGCATTTGTCATATATATATATATAATAATAATAATGTTGATCCTATTTTAAGGTTAGCGGTTAAATATTAAAAGATATTGTTAGTTTTTATTATTGATTAGAATACAAATACATTCATATTTAGGTTCCCAACTATACTCTCCACACATATACATACACATACACAATGGCTATTCAGACACCAAAGCAAAGACTAGCAAACGAAAAGTTTAATAAGAACATTGAAAAACATAGAAAATTTGGTAAAGCTAAGCCTGCGAAGATTGATGCTTCTTCAAAGCCTACAATCTCCAAATATTGGATGTATGCACTATTGTTCTTACTAGTTGGTGGTGGTGTATTAGAATTATTTAGTAATTTTATTTAAGATATAAGAAATGAGAAGTAATGTTGATATTACTGTGCTTTTCTTTTAAAAAAAATATTATATATATATATCATCTATAAGCATAATTAATATACATATAAGGTAACGTTTTACTATATTCATTCTCGTGTTTTTTTTGTTCTCTCTTTCATTCTATTTTATGTTTTATTTTGTTTTTGTTTGTTTTTTGTTTGGATCTTTTTCGATGATCTTGAAAAAAGTGAAAAATATTTTATTATTACTTATATAATTATATATATTGAATCATTTGGACATTTGAAATTAAAGCGATTTTACTTGGAGAGAGGGAGAGAGAGCGTGCTACATGATGGTTGGTGATGCTTTGTAAATATGTTACTAATAATAACACTCTAATAGTCTCATTGGGACGACGCCTTTATAGCTCGAATCAGAGTAATATTATAACATCATATGAGAAGGATCAATTAACAAAATTACCATTTTTTAATGAATCTAATATTGAAACTGATCCTTTACAAACTATTAAAAATATTACAAGACAAAAGAAAGAATATCTAAAAAAAAAAAATGATATTGTGGAATCTATTATTGGAATAAATTCTAATGATCCACCATATTTATCTTATTCATTTAAAGGGTTACCTTCAATGTATGATACAATAACTCAGAATAGGATTCATGGTAGGCTCTCTGTAACTAAATTGATGACTAAATCATGGTGTGAATTAAGATATGCATATGATGTTTATTCAAAGATGGATAAATTGACTACTCGAAACATTTCACAAGGTGTAACATTTCATAAAACTTTAGAAGATACAATGATACCAGAAAATGTTAAATTAGATCAATTTTTAAAAGAACAACGTATAATTGGATTTGAAAAGACATTACAATGTAAATGGATTGATACTTTACAAAAATTGTTAATGACATTTTCTAATGTAGGAGAATGTAGAGAAGTATTGTGCCATGGATACATTATCAATCAAATAGATTCTCTTCAAGATGGAAAATTTGTCACAGATGTTGATATTGGTTCAAATATGGATCAATTGATACTAGTAAGTGGGATTATTGACCATTTGAAATGGGTTCCGCGTTGGGGCAATGAATCTCATTCAGATTCTAAATTTGATTTATTTAATGACATTTTCAATGATGAAGAGATTAACAATGACCTACCAAAGATATTATCATCACTTCAAAGAGAGATTCCGAAGAGAATTAACGGATGGAAGTTACAAGTCCGTGATGTTAAGACAAGACAAACATTTAATATTCCAAATCAGACATCTGTTCAAAGATCAACAAAATTGCAAATCATGTATTATAGAAAATTTATTGAAATTTTAAGTCTTAATCCTAAACAAACTTATAAGATGTTAATAATAAATGCTCAAAGGAGAAACTTAGATGTTGATCAGGAGCTCGATTCAATGACAATTATTGCTTTAATGATGCAGAATCCAATGTTAATACCCGATATGAGAAGATTACGAGATGGTAAATCCATTGGTTTTGAATCATATGATGCTCCTTCTTATCAACTTCAAAAAAGTAATATACCTTTTGTAATACCACAGGATATTGTATCTGTAGAAGTTAGGGAGAGTTTTAAAGAATTTGTTACTATTTGGAAAAGGCCTGTAACATTAAGATATTTCGCTGCACGTTTAGCGCAAACATATCATTTATTAAATTCTATGCTATCAGAAGATTTACTAGTAGAATATTATTGTCGAGGAGTTAATTTTCATAATTTACCCTTTAGGAATAATGATAAACAATTAATTGATCATAATGCTGATAGAACTAATTTTTTGTTTGGTAAAAGAGAAGTTCAACCAATTGAACAAAATTTAAGAAATTTCCTTACGTATTGTAAACATTGTGATTATCAATCGGTCTGTTCTTGGAAACATGAAGGTGAAGAAAAATTAAAGGAATTAGGGAATGAATTGGTTGAGATGTGGCAAGATGACTGAAAATAGTAATATTAGTAGTTTTTGATTAAAACATGTATATATAATGTAAATAATGTATCTTTGAAATAGCTCTGTTAATTTTTTTTACGAAATTGAAATTTAAGTTTTGTTATTATTTCAACAAATTCGATCTTCCTGTAAAATTTTAAAATTTCTCATCAAATGTTGAAGCTTTCCCCTCTCTTAATTTTAAATTATTTAAATGTTGCTGTCACTGTTTAAATTGAAAATGTAATCCTCAGATAGTGATTATAAGTGCTCATAAGTATCGTGATTCCTCCCGAAATATTTTTCTGTCATTGTTACTTGATCAGTTACTATAGTTCAATTTTTTTTTTTAGCCGAGTGAAAAATGTAAACTTTCATTTTTTATACTAAAAAAATATTAGAAATATGAAATTACCTAATTTAAACAATTACATCTTATATATTAACAAACATAGTTAGACCGGGTGTTACCCAATTTCGATTAAAATAATTACAGGGTCTATACCAGTCTCGAGGTTACTATTAAGGATATATCCAGTTATCAGTTCACTATTTCATCATGGCAGAACACCAAGGTCCATTGGATGCAATTCCAAAGACCAATTATCAATCTCTCTTGACGATAGCAAATTACTATTCTACAAAGCAAATGATTGAACAAATTTTATCAGAGGACCAAGATTATGTATCATGGAAGTTGAAAGAAAATAGAACAGGTGGAACAATGAATGCCTTTTTAAATTTTGATAATTATAATTTTGGTCCAGGTAGTGAACCAGAAGAAGTACCTGATAATAAATTAAATAGAATTCCAAACGATCTAACGTTCGTAAAAGATGAATACAATGAAATTAGAGAAGAAGAGATCAAATCAATAAAGGAAGAAAATGACAATCCTGAAGAACTCAGTTATGATGAACAATTTAAATTATTAGTCTTAAATTTAGATGAGGATCAAAGTAATAGATTTGAAGTATTTCATAGAACGTCGTTGAATAAAAGTCAAGTTAAGAAGCTTGCCACTACAGTTTGTAATCAAACAATTGGTGAAAATTTACGTGTTTTCTTACAAGCCATTGGTAAAGTGTTTGCAGGAGAAATTATTGAATTAGCATTAGAAGTAAGAAGGAAATCGTTTATAGGTAAGATGGTGTGTGAGTTTGATAGAAGGAAAGAAATTGGTCAAAAATTGAAAAAATATTTGAAAAAATTAACAATACTTGTTGAAAAGAATAATTCAAATACCAATGATAATAACACCAATTTAGAATTCAATGTAAATGAACTCTTTGAAAATGATAGTGTTGAAGAAAATGAAAGTGATCCATATTATGATGATGAAGAAGCAGAAATGAAGGAAGTACAAATGGGGAATAAACTTTTAAAAAGCGAAAAGAATACACAAGAAGTTAGAAGTGGTTTGATAACGCGGTATAATAAACTTGTTAAAGCATTTAATTCTCTGGATGTTAGTTTTGAAAAATATCAAAATAGTCCGTTACTTCCTGAGCATATAAGGCAGGCATCGCAATTATATTATATACAAAAGGAAGGTGTAATTACGAATGCATGGAGAGGTCAAGGTGAAGCTAGTGGGACGATGTTTAGATAGATTATTTCCCTTCATGTGTTAGAACTCTTATTAGTACAAATTTTGAGACATAATTTGTTTTGCCATATATATATATACCAATTTGATTAAGTCCAAGTTGTATTTAATATTACATAATGTGATTGCATAATTTTTAATTCTTCAATTTCGTCTAAAAACTGTAAAGATCGTAATCTTTTCTTTTCAATATCAGATATCGATTCTGATAAGAAATCCCACATATCTTTAATAACAATTTCTGATTTTCCATTATCCCATCTCTGTGGATAATTTGATTTCGAATTATATATTAATAAAGTTGGCATTTCTAAATTCCTTGAATCCATTAAATTTCGTTTCATTATTGTACCAAACTTATCATTTACATCAGATCCTCCAATTGGATCATACGATATCCAACACCCCGTTGGAAATTCATTCATAATGGTTGATACTAATTGTTTTGAATCATTTTCTGTCATATAACATAATACACATTCAGTGATAAATATTGTTGGTATTTTTGGGTTTAAAAATTGGGTCAATTTTTCTAATGTTCCTGCAACATTTTTTAGATCTCCTGGCAACATAACGAACTTATCTCGATATGATTGTATGATGTGGTCCAGTGTTATTGAATCCTTTAAAATCTTTTGTTTTAAAATAATTGCATCCTTAAAATCAAGGTCAATAAAACGTTCAACTCTATCACCAAACATATTTAAATATTGAATAAATCTTAAATCCGATCCACTACCTAAATTAACAATTTGAAAATGCTGATCTATTGGAAAACTATTAATAAATTTAATCAGGGAGACATCAATTGCTAAAGTTCTTAAATACGTTCCATAATTCATTACAGGGAACGGATTTCTCATCAATTTATTTATTTTCCCATAAACATTTCTACTTTCTTCTTTTAATGTCTTGTAGTATTCAAAATGTAATGATTTAATATCTTGATACAAAGATTGTAACGTTTCATCTATTGGTTCAGAAAGTGTACCTTTATTTGGTGGTAAATAACTGAATTGAAGTGCACATATTTTACTTGACAGTGCATCATAATCAGTTTGTTGAATAATTCTCTCCATCCCTTTTACTATCGATTATGTGGAATAGTGACAAATTGAATTTACAGTTCAAGAAAAGGCAAAAAAAATACACCTGTAAATACATTATCATTGTTTACAATTTACAAAATAATTTGATGATTAGTTCTATATACTAGTTTAATAACGTTACTATTATTACTTTCTATTATAAGTTACGTGAGCAACACCCACACACCGCGCACAGTTGATACTATTAATTTTTTTTCATCTTTGTAAGAGGAAATTTGATCTAGTAAGGTAAGCAATATAACAAAGATGAGAGTAGAGTGTTTTCGTTATAGAAAATGACGAAATATGACAATAATTATTTGGAGCCATTAAAACAACATATAAAACGTTTAATGATAGCAATCAGTTATTGTGAGTTAAACACAAAAGATATTGAAGGTCACGATACAAACACTTATTCACAGAGATAAATTCAAGAAAGAAAGAAAAAAAGTCCAATTTATGTCAGGTGTATTAATCAACGAGGAAGAACAAGTTCCAATAGAGACAAGTAAAGTATTATCTGAAGGTAAGGAATATTATCGATTTGCACATCATTTCACAGCTACATTAATTCTTATATTTTTAATAATATGGTCATTATTACCTGTTAATGAAAACGAAATATCGTTTAATATACCTGAATCTAATTACAATCGATTTATGAAGAAGTTAATTGGCGTATTACCTCAAAGAAAATGGATAATTATAGGGCAAGCATTAGGTCTTATGGGAATGTTATTTGCTTATATTGGTTTACAGTTCTATGATGAAGATATATTAGCTGTTCCAATTGATGATTATAGAACACTTGTTGATGATCGTAGTCAATTGATTACACCTTCTACACCAGTAGAATTAGTTGATCAATATGCTTTCAGAGAGACCAGTGGTGTAATCGATATTCCGATTATGGATGTATGCGATATTTTATATGCTGAATAAAACCAAATGAATGAAAAAAGAAAACTAATATAAAACAGTATGTTCCTTAGATCTTATTGATCGTTAATGAGTGCATGTATATACTTCTCATCAGAATCAAAAGTGGTTCTTGAAATATACTATGTTTTGACAAGATTCAGAGCACTGAAAAAGAAAGGTGAACTTCGAGAACGATTCGACTAAAAATAAAGAGATCTACGTTTCTGAGTCAATATTTCTGAACCTGATGACTTGTTAGCTAACACTTTATAAAGAGTAGCTTCAAGATACAAATTGCAGAGTCTATGTACCTCGATCAAATTTCTCTACCATATATATAGATAGATATATATATAGATAGATATTATTCTCATCACTATATTAAACCCTTTACCTCGAAATCAATATCTACTATGTAGCACCAGTTCGTCTACCGGCAATACAACACATATAGTAAATGATCCGACTTCCCATTAAATAGATATTTCGATGTCTGTGGGGGGGCTACATCCATCTCAATAGCCGCTATCTCCCCGTCCCCCCCCATGCTTACTACACTACGCACGCACCATTTCAATAGTCACATTTTATTTCTGCAAGATCATTGAAACCCACACTTTCCTCTTCTTCTTCTTCTTCGAGTGATATAATAAACTGTGGCATTGCACGTGACTGACACAGCTACAAGTCACGCGACCGGTGGAAACTGTGGGTTCCCAGCCGAAAGAGAAAATCGATGCCTCCTCCTTGCGGCACAAAATAAAATGCAACGACGAAAAGTCAATGGATAAGAAAAGGTATTCGGTTTTAATCACAGAAATCGCAGTAGAAAGAGAGGAAAAAAGAAGTCAAAATGTTGTGTGTGTTGGTGTGGTTCAAAGAGAGAAGAACACAGAATTTTCAGGCATCGCCCAAATATTCACAATCACAGTAACCGTTATACTCATTCACACAATACATAGTAAATCGTGGAAAGAAAAACAGTGACGATATTTTGATAGTAGGAATCCACAATAATTTTAGTATTCTAAAGTACTTTAGTGGATTTAACTGACAAACAATGCTCAACTCACTGTGAAAATCAATAAAGTGTCAAAGGAAAAGACAAATAAACCACCCCCATTTTAATTTATTACTATGATTATGTAATATTCTTGATACATATATATATATATATATAAGACTGAAGGTTATATCATATAATAGCTATTTTATTCTGTAATACCTTTATATTCTTTTTGTAATAATAATACTAAAACCAAAAATCATCTCTATATTATTTTATCCTTTTAACATCCATCTCTAGAAATAAATCACAAATTTTACAATGGAACATTCACGTAAAAGTTGGTTTATTGGATTATTTATGATCCTAATTGTTATTCTATCATGGGTTTCATCATCTTTTTTATTAAATCAAGTATTTGAAGTGAATTCTTATAAGAAGCCATTTTTAATTACTTATTTAAATGTTTCATCATTTACTTTATATTTAATACCGTCATGGAAAGAAATTTTTAATTATAGTAAAAATAGAAATCAAATTATTGATAACGAAAAAGTTTTATTAATTGATCAAGAAGAAGAAGAAGAAGATATTAATCAATTAACACCTTTAGTATCAAAAGATATTACTTCAAATAATATTTTACCATTAACTTTGAAAGAAACTATTAAATTAAGTGCAATATTTTGTTTCTTATGGTTTATCGCAAATTTTTCATCAAATGCTTCATTATCTTATACTTCCGTTGCATCACAAACTATTTTATCATCAACTTCATCACTTTTCACTTTATTTATTGGTGCAATTTTACACGTTGAATCAATTAATTCAAAAAAATTATTAGGTCTTTTAATTTCATTTATTGGTATTATTTGTGTAACAGAATCTGATTCAATTGCACCAGAAGTTATCTTTTCAAAAGTTGAAGTTGTTATTGGCAATTCTTTAGCTTTAATTGGTGCTTTGGTTTATGGTATTTATAGTACTTTTTTGAAAAAATCAATTGTTGATGAATCAAAAATTAATATTAAAATCTTTTTCGGTTTTGTTGGTTTATTTACTTTAATTGGTTTATGGCCAATAATTTTATTATTACATTATACCGAAATTGAGAAAATTGAATTACCAAATTCTTCAACTGTAATTTATTTATTATTAATTAATGCAACAATTACATTCATCAGTGATTATTGTTGGGCTAAAGCTATCTTATTAACAAGTCCATTAACTGTTACGGTTGGCTTAAGTTTAACTATTCCGTTCGCAATGATTGGTGATGTAATTTTTAAAGATAAAATTGTTACTGTTGGTTACATTTTTGGTGCTATCTTAGTACTTGTATCGTTTGCTCTAATTAATGGGGAAGAAGATACTGATAGTACTACTACTACTAATAATACCATCGAATCTAATAAACAATTCTCTATCAATATTCAAGATATAGAGAACCAAACACATGAAACTCTTTATTGTTCATTCTAAAGAATAATAATACCCCTCTCAACCCCTTTTGCATTTAATGTTATATTTTCTTAAATGATTAACAACATTACACATTCTGCATTTTTTTACATACATATATATTTTTGCATTTTCATAATTATTATACAAGTCATTTCAATATATTCATATTTTTTAATAGCTAAACTTCTCTATTTCGGTTTGTACGTATTACAGTAGCAGGTAGCCCTTTCTAAAAACAGGATCGCGATGAGTTTTCTAAAAGAGCAAAAAAAAAAAAAAGATATAGCAAATATATTTGAGAAAAAAGAGAACCATTCCAAATAAGATAGAATATAACTATACTTACATAAGTATATAGTTTTGATTAATAAACGGTACATTACAACAATCCATAAGAATAATATCACTTTAATGCGTTTGTAAACAAAAAAACAATAAAAAATGTCGGGGGTGTTACAATTACTACTAGACTATTACAGATCCGTATTGGAATCAGATCGCATATATCATGAAGGTATCTTAAAATATCAACAGCAATCAAATGGTGATAATGTCACTGGGGCTCTTAATGGAGAGGAGGTGGATAAGGATGATGCTAGTAAGAGTGTTAGTGTGGCTCCAAAAATTGCTAATGAAACTTTGTTATTACAACGTCAATTAACTGATTTAACTTCACAATTACAAGATCTTAAGAGGAAAAATGAAGCATTACAAGAACAACAGAAGAGTTATAGAGCCTTGAATGAATCGAAGATTGCTAAATTTAAAAGAACCATCGATTCTTTGAAAAGGAAAAATGAAAGACATAGTAGTGAAATTGATGATCATGATGATCAAATTAATGAAGATGATTCAAAAAAATTCGATTATCATTTATTATCACCTGTAGCGAAAAGAGGTTTAAAAAGAGGACTTAAGATTAGTAACGGCAAAGGAAAAGGAAGAAAAGGTACAATTTTTGATTCTAAGAAAGAGACATTTACAGATGATGAAAGCAGTGAGAATAGTATTGATAGCCCCACAGTTAAAAGGTTAACTAAACAACCTCGTATGGAACATGAAGAATCGTTTCTCAAATCGTTTGAACCACAACCTTCGAATAATAGTAATAAGAAGAAGAATAAACAACTTGATGGGTTTGATATACCAAGTTTGAATGATTTTTCAAGGGATGAAGATGAAGATGAAGACCAAGATGAAAGTCATGGAAATAATGAAGATTTAACCACAAAGAATTATCACCATAAGAAACAAAAACCTTTGAAAAAGAGAAAACTTACAAAGAAAAAAATTGAAAAAATTGGTGACAATGATGCAGGTGAAGATTCAATGAATAAGGACTCTCTTGGATAGCATAACAGACTATCCCTCTATTAAAGAAAATATAATAATAATAATAATAAAACACCCTTATGTTGTACAACTAAAGCATACCCCCATACATCTTCCACATCCATTGGAAACTTATTTACATACATACATATATATATATATATATGTACATTACAGCATTTACAATCATTTTATTATCTCAAGATATGTCGTATTGGTAAGAAAGCGTAATTACTTTTTATATTTTCATCAACACAAAAGGCGTTTATTCATTGTTGGTTGTCTCTAGCCAATTTAACTGGATCCTATCTATTGTTTTCATTTCGTAGTACTCTAGCTATCACTCATTCTAGCTGTCTCGAAATTTACCTCTCTAATCAGAATTTTTGGTTTCGCGTTACCTTTCAACGCCTAAATAAAAACAAAACAAAATTCTCATAGTTTCAGTCAATTGGAAACATTCATATCTACACAAATGTCATCTGGTAATTTAATATATTTAAAACTTTAACGTTGTTTTTAGAACTAATAATTGTGAAGTCATTTACCCTTAGCAAATAATCATCATAGCATTTTAAAATATAAGTTGTATACAACATAAGTTATAACAAGAACCGATATAGTTCATTATTATTTATTTAATTTTTCAACTGAAAGCAGATTATCAAATCTGATATGGAATATCAAATAAGGGAGGATTCAATGGAATCCACAACCTCATCTACTGCTAGCTCGATATTCTCAAGCACTCAGAAAACTCCAGAAAGTCCTCAAACAAATTCACCTCCGGGACGTGGCAGATTCAATAATAAAGCTATAAAGAAACATTCACATGCATCGGCGAATAAGAATGTAAGAGAATTGAGAGATTTATTAGAAGACTCAAATAAATATTATCCTAGTTATGAGTACAGTATGCCAACTGGTTATTTGAAAAGCTCTTCAAAGGGTAAAGGATTAAACAACGCAGATGATATTACTTCATCAGAATCTAATGATAAAAATATAGCTAAAAAATCATCAGAGAATAATAAAAATTTGAAACCTAATGAAAAGGTTTCAGGGAAAGTTTTAAAGAAGAAGATAATAAAGAAAAAGGTAATTCCTGGAAAGAGAAAATACAGAAAAAATGGTACACTAGCCATGAAAAATGTTCCTCCAAAGAGGAAGTATACGACTAAGAAAAAATCACATAAAATAGAAGATAAACCTTTTATGACGGAGGAAGGTACTACTTCTCTTAGCAGTTCAAAGTCCGAAACAGAGTTGCATTCACAACATATTGACAGTAGCCATGGTAAACCCAATATTAAGATAAAAAGAAATGAAAAAGAAAAAGAAAACAATGAAGATGAACCAACAAATTTTATTGATCTTGATGGTCCTCGAATTCCAGTTAGACCTAACTTCTTTGATATTCAGGGTTTACTTGAAAGTGAATTTTATAATGGTAAACCAACAGATTCTATGATTCTTTCCACACATTCACATCCAACTACTCAGGGTTCTCATAAGAGAGATACACCAGAGGGTATGATCCCCACTGTTAAGTTACAAAGTGTTTTATACCAGAATTACCAAGAAGAATATAAAGTTATTTTCCATGATGCGTGTGATATCTTCAACCCAATGGCAGAAGTCGGTAAACTAATAGAATACTCGGTAATTATATACTTACCGACCGATTATTCTGAAATTGTAAAACGTGATATTATACCAATATTAAACACCGCATTTGACAATTCGGATACTAATCTATTTATTGAAACGGTGAATAAGTATAATAAGTTAATACGTGAAATACCGAGAAGGGACATCATTGACCATTTATGCGGTTTAACAGAAATACCAGTATCTTTTATCCATGACTTACTTCACATTATCTATACAAGAAGTATACATCCCGATGCTGGTAAATTAAGACATTATAAAGCATTCTCGAATTACGTATATGGTGAACTTTTACCCGGTTTCTTAACTGATGTCTACAATCAATGTAATTTAAGTCCTGATATGCTTTTTATGGACCTTGGATCCGGTGTTGGTAACTGTGTTATCCAAGCTGGGTTAGAATTTGGTTGTAAATTAAGTTTAGGTTGTGAAATTATGCCAGATGCTAGTGATTTGACAGAGATCCAAATGAAAGAATTCAACCAACGTTGTAAATTGATGGGTCTAAAAGTTCCTGCTTTTGAATTCAGATTACGTGAAAGTTTCGTTGATAATCCTCGAATTATTGAGCTTATTTCTCAATGTGATGTAATGCTGGTTAACAATTTCTTATTTGATAGTAAATTAAACAAAGAGGTAGAAAAATTGTTACAACATGCAAAGATTGGTTGTAAAATTATCAGTTTAAAAAATTTAAGAAGTTTTGGTTATACGATAGATTTTTATAACGTTGATAATATCCTTAACAGATTACAAATTAAAAAACAAAAATTTAAAGAGAATAGCGTATCGTGGACTCATACAGGTGGTGAATATTATATTTCTACTGTATTAGAAGAAGTAGATGAATCATTATTTTCATCTACTAGCAGATTTAGAGCATTGAAAAAAGATTTCAAATATACCAGATAATTTATTATTGATACAGTCTTTTATATATACATATGGACAGTGCTTGTAAGACAAATATTTATTATTCTATAAATTTATATGCGCATGTCTTGCCAGAATATATTTAATATTATGAATATATATTTAAAAAGGGGACTAAAGGGGAATATTATTTTGATTTCAAAGCTTGTTCTTGTTCTTTTAATAAAGTAAATACTGGGGCTCCTAATTTATGTCTACCTTTCAAAAAATTTAATTCCATGACAAAATCAAACTCTAAAATATTTGCTTGTAGGTTTTCTAATAGATTAAATGCAGCTCGAGCTGTACCACCTGTAGCTAAAATATCATCTAAGATAATTACATTTGAATTTGGTGGGATTACATTTTTCTGTATTTCAAATGTATTTGAACCATATTCCATTTCTGAAACTGCAGAAACACATTCACCTGGTAGTTTTCCTTCTTTCCTGATAGGAACAAACCCAATGTTCATAGCTAATGCGAGAGTTGGTCCGAATAAGAATCCTCTAGATTCAATTCCTACTATATAATCAATCTTAGTGTTAGGAAATTGTTCCTCTAAATGTGACTTAAATGCATCGATCAATACAGTAAATTGTTTATGATCTCTAAATATTGGAAGAAAATCTTCAAATAAAACACCTTTTACTGGGAAATTAGGGTATTTATGTAATACAGATTTCAAACTTTCTATATCTTTAGGCATTTTAGAACAACAACAACAACAAAATGGTATATCGAATATATTTATTTATTTGAGTTTTACACAAGGAATATTAAAGTGACCCTTTACCTTTATAAATATTAAATGTTGGGCGTATCTTAAAGATTGATTTATATCAAATAATTCAAAATAAATATGTACTTTACGTTATCAACATTCAAAAACAGATCCATCAACATAATTATTTACAACGATTCCCTAAAATTAGATACTGAAAAATTTATTGGGCTCATTCATTGCATTTTACGACCGCCTCTTTTCCTTACATACGGTTTTCTTTGGGTTTCGCTTAGCGATGGCCGAGGGGTAAAAAGATATGCAAAGCCGAGGTTTCCTTTGACGGCGCAGATGAATGGGATTAGTTAAGATTGCTGTCCGCGCGGATGATCTGTGCAACAAAGGAGATGATAGGCCCATGTACAGCTGTCATTCAAGTCCGTGGCATCTAATTGGTATGCCACTTAACTTCAATAAAATTTTGTTTTAACTTCAATCTTTGATCAATTATTCATTTGTTCCCATTTTCAATCTCTATTCTCGTATGCACCATGACGTTCATCATCTTTTTCACTGCCAATACATGCCATGGAATATGAGATTTCTCTCCATTACTGACGCCAAACCATAGGTTTAAGGCAGCCAAGTTTCTAAATTCCTCTAGAATGGTCTCTAATAATTTTGTACTATCTGAATGTGGACAGTTTAATAGGTTAACTTCGAATTTCTTCCATGTAGAATTACCTGAGTTTCTCTTAAATTTGACTAATGCACCACTTTTAATAGCACACCTATGTTGAGAATTGGCCAGAGGGAAAGGATGTTCAAATATGACACCATGGATGTCTTCGTCTAGATTTCTAATCTCGTAATCATTTATATTCTGTGGGTTGATACGTCCAGATAAATCGTTATTCTTGAATATTGGCTTGAAATTTGGATATAATTTATCCTCATCAAAGAATGATATCTTTTCACTGTCATCTACACATACAACAGCTAAATGAACATTACGACCAGATAATCTCCTCCAATTCATCAATTCGTCATCTGGTAAGATACCATCTAATCTTGTTAAAATAAGGCAAATTTTCCCAAATTGAAGACTAGCCAAGGATAAAGCCATTGACCAAATTTCATTACAAGCGTTATCAAATGCTATTCTAGAGTCACCGACAAACCATGATTTTATCATATTTTCATTACCATCACTATCTGAAAGTGCTGCAAAGATCCATTGTTTATCTACACTTCTTGAATATGCTAAGTGTATATAAACATCATAATGGATGACCGATGATCCGTGTGGTGCCTTCATTGTTCTAAATGTGACGGTGCCAGGCAATTTGTGTGCAATGGTAGTATATTTGACTTTTTTAGATGGTAAAATATTGTAAATACTGGCACATAGATTGTAATATGAATCCACTGATGTCAATGGGTTTTTAATCATTTCCATTGGAATCAGCTTAAAATATAAATCAAGATTTGGGATCTTTGAACGTACTTCACATCTAATTAGTTGAAATATCTGCGTCTTCAATACAAATTCATATATATCTGCACTTTCGAGAGGTAATATTATCATCAAGTTAGCATCGTTTCCAGAATTCTTATTTGTAGAACAGTATGATACAATTTGTGCAGCTAGTAAGAGAAGTTTTGTCTTTTCGTAGTCCTTAACATTAATCAAACCATTTGCGTCCTCGTCACTTAATTTTAATAATTCACAAAATCCAAATTCTTGGCTAATGTATGTTTGAGACAAAGTAGATACAAAGGATAGACAGTCATTCTTGAAAGAATTAGTTAATAATAAAAACTTGAAATTCTTAATTCCAAACGGGGCTTTGAAATTCAAAAATTTGACATATTCTTGTACACATGACCTTACTTTGATCAATTCATCTTGTTTTTTCACAAATACAAATGGTTCTTTAATTGGGAATATTTTATTTATTAATGTATTACCAGCTATTTGCTCAAAATTGTTGAATAATGAACTTAGTGTCTTACTCACTAAGCCATTTGGTTCGATGTTGACACCTTGGTACTCATGATTTGGCAATCCAAAATTTTTCAATAAGCTATAATCAAATACAATTTGCTCACATAATTGATTCAAAATATCCGGGTCATTGATATTTATTGTTACAGTAGGATTCTTATATAAGAACACATCAGGTATTGAGGATAGTGGCATATGTCTTAGCAGGAATGGAATATTACTTGATGTATGTTGTTTAATCGTTGTAAAACTTTCAGAAGTAGAAGAATCGTTACCAGAATCAGAAGTGCTACTGTTAAATGGTTTTGATGAATCCGAGACATTTCTACTGGCAGAAGACTCGTTTTCTTTAAAGTTTCCTACGTTTAAGACTTTACCAAAATTATCTGATTGATTACTACCCTCTAATGGTGATGGTATGGATGCCTCAATTGATTTAAGAGGGGAATCAGTTTGGGGTATTTCGCTTGGAGGAAGTCGCCATATTGAGTTAGATCCTTCTCTGTTATTATATAACTCGGAACTGCCATTAAAAACACCAGATAATAACCCTGTTGGAAGGTTATCTTGTGTGGTTGTCAATTGACTATACGGTTGATCATTTATATTTCCATCTAAGGACCTTAGGTCATTCTTGATATTGGGGTAATCAAATGAATCTAAACTGGAATCACTATCTTCTTCCTCAGAACTTGATATTTCACCATTCGACACATCGAATTTTAGTGCCTCTTCTTTTTGAGATGGCGAGAAAGAAAATTTACCACCATTCTTATATTTATTATCGACATTATTTTCGATTTTAGGATTAAACGTCAAAGGAGCAAAAACACTCTTTCTTCTCTCTCTAGGGGTCTCTACTGGAAGTGGAGCACCCGGATCCATATATAAGGGACTGTTCGATAGTGTCATTTCATCTATCGGTATATCGAGATATTTTCTCTTTAAATTCTGTTTTTTGGGGGTTTCAAAAGCTTCATTAATTTCGGGGAAAGAATCACTACTGATGTCCTTGGATTTGCCAGTATTCTTTGTAGAAGATCTATTGTTTCCTTCCTCATCATCTGACATTCCAAACATATCCTCAGTAATCTCATCAGAAGTAAGTTTAGAGACTAAAGGTTTTGAATCTTCTTCCGAGGTTTCTCCAAAAAGATCTTCGTCGTCGTCACTAATAGGATTGCTTGGTAGGTTTTTATCTTGTGTTACTGATCCAATTATCTTATCTTTAGGATCTATCATATCTTCATCATCGTCTCCAAATAATTCCTTGTTATCTCCATTATTGTCGTCGAGAACATCATCCATGATCGTCATTGGTTTATCAGTATCCATTTTAAGAGGGTTCATTCGTAAATCATGTTTTCTGTCGTTAAATAGTTGATTGTTATTATTTTCATTATTGATTGGAGTGGTGGAGAACTCACCCGTAAAGGCGTCAGCTGGATTAGGCGCTAGTCTTTCTATTGTTGAGTACTGGGGTGAGATTCCTCGACTATTGGAAAGTAAGTTATTACCAGCATCCAGAACTCCAGTGTTTCGTAGAGTGCTTTGTGTACCACCTAAAGGAGATAATCCTAAATTTCCATTTACACTGGACACAGATTTCTTATTAATGGGTTGTAATTGCTCGGTATATGGTCCACCTGTGCTCATAGGGTTTGTTCCCATTGCACCAGAGCTTCCGGGTGTTCTATATGCAGAGGTTTGTTTTATTTGAATAAAATCATCGATCATATCTATTGCGTTTTGAAAATCATCGGAAGATACAGCATCCATCTTGCCTGATACATTATCAAATGATGACTGTACAAGACAGAGATCTAGAGGCCATGTTATACTTCTAGTTTCAGAAGGCGGTATCATGTAAGAACCAACAGAAGGTGTTTGTCCATTTAAATGGCCCAGGTGGGGGATTAATGAGATCCATTTCATGTTTTTCTTCCCTTTCAGATTAATACCATGAGAGGTAAATAATGTATCTAATAGGATATCTGCATTGTTTGGTGGTGATACTAGATATTTTTGTTTTGTAGTTGTCTTAATATAGGCCCTTATACCAGATGGGGCCATATATAATGCATGAGATCTTAAATAACTTGAATTTAATGATTCTTCCTTCAATTGGGAGAATTCTAGGTTTTTCACACAGATAGAAAGTGCTAGATCACTATTAGAAAATAAATGAGGTTCAATCTGTAACAGGAAATTCTTATCATTATTTTCATTGTTTAATGGTATGCAAGCATTACCGAATTGAACTAATGTGTTATTAGAATTTAATGCCAAATTGATATAGATACTTTTCCGAAGGGCCTTTAGAAATAAGGCATAATATGGAGGTAGATTAGGTTTTGAATAATCTGCAGTAAATTCACCAGTCTTTTCAGGCGTTATAATAGATTTTTCATCATTCTCGGATATGTTGGAATCAACTGTTGTTATCGAGTTTTCGTTATTATCCCCTAAAGGTAAAGGTGGTATAGTATCATCATTTATACTAAATCTCCAAAGTTCTTTGGATAGTAATGCTACTAATGTCTTAGGGTCTTGTTTTCGAAGTTGTAGTTCCATTTGAATCGACCAGCGTTCATCCTGGTTCTTGGGTATGTATTGTTCATAATTGATCTTTTGAATGGTATTGATCTTATAGAATGAAGAAAATACGTCTTCAAGTCTATAATGTATCGGGGTGGGATCCATTATATTTGTCTATTTATTAAGTTTCTTCAAAAATCTTAAAAATGGTTCAGATCAGTAAATTTTTAATACAGGTCAATGATTTTGTAAGTAAAGTATGATTAACTATCTAAATCGAAATTGTGATAACGATATGAATAGATATCAATTTATCTAGAGAAAACTGGTGACTGATAAAAGAAAAGTATTTAAATATTAGTAGCGCTTATAGTTTTAATGAAAAGTTTAGTCGTTTGCCTAGGTCCTACTTTAGTATATAGCAACTGTATACTAGTTTTTTCAATAGAAATCATACTAAACAAGCCGAAATTTCCAAATTCGGGTAACAATCATTACATACTAAAACAAGATAATAGACATAATCAGGGAGAATCAGTCTTAAGATATTTGAAATTGGTGAACGTAAGGTAGTGTTGATTGTGGAGTAATTGAGAACGAACTATATCTATTCACAAAGTTTGTTTTTTCTGTTAGAGTTAGATATGCTAGTTATTATCATCAGTATCATTAAATTATGATGGGATCTTTAAGATGTCGATTATATAATTTATACTACTATAATAGGGTATTCATATATATATATGGCATTTTAGTGTATTCTTGTGTAGCTACCAAATAATATATATGAAGGTATCTTTAGAAGATTTAAAAAGATTTCAATGTTCTTCATTTCAAGTTATACATATTTTGTCATGTGTCCCAAAAGTGGTAAAACCTGTACAAATGGTATCGAGCATTATTCTTATCCAGAATTGGACCCATTAATAAGATGTTAAATAATATATAAATATCACCTGTAGACAATTGTTCGTTAAACTGTTATTGTATTGATTCTCTCATTCCTACCAACCCATTCACGTTTCAGAGTGAATGGCTATTTTCACAAAAGAGACGATGGAGAGCGCTGAATTAACAGAGTGAGAAAAACAAAACAAAGGCTCATCGAAATTCAACAGATCTGATCAGAGAAAGCATCACAAATACATACTCGATAACATGCTTTTGTTGTCATTATATCTTCTAAGGTGAACTGAGTATTGCACTGGCCAAAGTGTAGAGGTAATAAAGAAATTAGAACCAATTATTAATCGATTTAGGTTAGTATTCAATTTTATTGTTAAAAATAAATAGATGCCTTCTGTAATGACGAAAAAGCCTGCATCAAAGGAAGGTTTACTACTGATAAGTGAATCTAGACATCTTGGAGTGGGTGATATCTCTAGATATAGAATAACAATTGACAAATCCGTATTATCTGAGCAAGGTGTTGATGTAGAAGAACTTTTCATCAAAATCAAGAATAATGAAAATGCGCTATTGAATCCAGTATATTTAACTGGCCCATATTCTTTCTATTGTGATATTAGGCCTAATAATTTTAATGAAGACGAGCCATTTGAAGGTAAAGAAATTATTCCGTTTGTGGAGAATCTAAAACCAAATGAAAAATTCAAGTCAACACTTTTATTCAATGAGCATTCGAATATTAAAGGTACGACTCTTTATTCTTGGACTGTGGATATTATATCACAGCTAGCTGTATTGACGTTCCCAAAATTACAATATAGCATTAAAGTCGGTACTTCGAGAAGATCTACTCGAATGAGAAGTAGAGGAAGGAAAATTGATGCTCTAGAAGGCATCAAAGTAGAAGAATGGGATACCATCTCTCTGTGGAGTTTACCACCTAAGTATCCTACTAAACCAGTTCATTTGATAATTATTACACATGGTATTTTTTCAAATGTTGGATGTGATATGTTATACGTTAAGGATAAAATTGAAGAAATGACATTTGGAATGGATGAATCGATAAATCCAAATATTGTTGTTAGAGGTTGTATGGATAACATGGGAAAATCTGCAAGAGGTGTACACTATATTGGTAGAAGAGTAGGTAAATATGTTGTTAAAGTAATAGATGAATTGAATGAAAATTATAAAGTTGATAAGATATCTTTTATTGGCCATTCGTTAGGCGGTCCAACCCAGTCTATGGCTGTGCATTACGTTAACATGAAAAGACCTGATCTTTTTGATCCTGTAACAGGTGTAAAACCGATAAATTTTATTACTTTGGCTAGTCCCTTCGTTGGTGTCATTGGTGATTATCCTTTATATATTTCATTACCGTTAGATATGGGTTCTCTTGGTTTGACAGGTAGGGATTTGAATTTGAGATATACTCCATTACAATCCAAGGATGGACTTTACATTGACGATCCAAAATACCAAAATCAAGAAAATCCCAAATTAATAATGGAAATTTTACCTCAACCTCCTGTACGTCGTATCTTCGAACAATTCATACACAGAACAGTATATGCAAATGTAGTCCATGATGGTATTGTCCCATTGAGAACTGCCGCTTTATTATATCTTGATTGGAATAGTTTAAACAGCGTTCAGAAGATACAAAGAAAGAGTATTGCACAAGCAACTGCAACTGACAACATTGGGACTGAACTGGATTCTGCTGAAGGTAGCATATCAAGTGTTCCCCCAAGTAAAGGAAGGGCTGTCCGTGAGATTCCCAAAGATGGTTTAGATAAAAAGGCCGCGGTGCAATGGGCAATGCCTCAAGCATTGATACACACGAGAAAGAATAGGAAGTTTGAGCGAGCTCAAATAACAGACACTTCTTCAGATTCTGAAAGTGACAATACTCCACCTGTGGGATATCAAAATAAGCCTGATGAAAAGTTTGTTGCTCCAAAGGAAGCGTCAACTATGCTTTCAGCATTATCAGTATTGACAGCGCCGGTCCCCACACAGGAGTATATCAAAAATCCTTCATTGAGAACAGATGAAATTGTTCACGACCGAGTTTACCATTCAGATGAACTTCCAGAACCACACTATAACGATAGGTCCGCGATGAGTAGAGTTCTCTATCCTAATGAAAATGTGAATAGAATACAAGAACGTATAGCAAGAACATGGCAAGAGACTATGGACTGGAGAAAAGTGTTAGTTAAAATTCAACCAGATTCGCATAATAATATTATTGTTAGAAGAAGATTTGTCAACTTGTATGGTAATGTTGCAATTAACCATCTGGTAAATGAGCATTTTGGTATTGAAGCCTGTGAAAAATATGCAAAATTGTAATATGTAATCGAAGGTAATCAAAAAAAAGCAATTATTCTTCGAGTTTCTAAGTAATTTATTGCTAACGCATTCTTAAAAAATATTCAGCATTTTTAGCAAAAGATAGAATATTTCATTGGATTTATTTTTATGTTCCATGTTGGCTTGGTTTTTCTTATTTAAAATTTAGTACATTGATGACAATTGCTTCGAAATTGTGACACACTATAATTGAACGGTGACGGGGCAACAAAAAAAATTACAGACGCTTAGCCATTTAATTAACTTAATCATCTTTATTGTCATTCGATAAATTTTTATAACCTAAATATCCTAATGTTAATTACTTCCATGAGAACAAAAGATAATTATTGACTTAAAAAGTTGATTAGATTGTTCAACTGTATAGATACATCCAGCTATATAATTAGAGAATTTATAAATATTGCTAATATTTTTTACAGAGCAGAAAAAGCTATCAAAAAAAAAGCTATTAAATCTTAACCAATTTTCAGAAATGCGTATAAGACATTCAAGACATTCAGAGGTTGGAAAAAGAAGTAGTCGAAAGCATCATTCATCATATTTAAAAATTAAAGAACAGGTGGTTCAATATGGAAGGCATGCCAAAGCTAAATTGCATAGAATTTCAAAACCAAAAGAAAACAGTCACATATTTATAAGAAATAATGAACATCAGGGAATGGTAAAGAAGAGAGCCTCCTTAAGAACTAAACTTTACAAAGGTACAGGTTTCAGAAGAAAACGTAAATCCGAAGATTCGGCTAAAGTTGCAGATTATGGTAAAAGTGTTTCGAATTCAATAAAGGAAAATCAATATTATCATATCTATAACTCGTTTGATGACGAAATAAATAAATTCGAAAGCCCACCCGGAAGTGCAGATAGTTCATTTCAACAACAGAAACAGGTTTATCTTGTTAAAAACAATTCTTTACAGTCACTAAAAAATATGATAAAAATGGGTTACGAAGCAGAGTCGTCTGGAACCCATGCATTGGATAGGTTACAGTGTCAGCACGACATTTTAAGGGATGTTGATAATAAATTGGATAGGATGCAAGTATATAATAAAAGGGCAAGCGATAATATAATGCACTTGCGTGGTTTGAAACCATTGAACAATGTAGCACCTAGATTCGATGACGTTGAAAATAGGAGCATAAATGTATTGGATATAAAAGGAACACCACTAAAGTCTAAGAATTATCTCGAAAATTATAATTACGCAAGTACCACTGCGGTATCTTCGAGAGCTACTGATCTTCTCAATTATAGTCCCGAGTATACTCCCAGACGATATGATGTTCAATTTGAATTTAGTTCACCAGACGGCGATATAGATTCCTACATTAATAAAGCTTTAGATGAAGTTGGAAATATTTCAAGAAAACTACGTTATATCGCCCAAGAAACTTCGGAAGAATTGGATTGTCAGTTGAATAGACTGGCATACACAGAAGATTCATTACAACGGGTTGGTAGTAAAATTAATAACAATTCTAATAAACTTGAAAGTATGGTTGGAAAAAGTAATTCCTTTTAAATATTTATTAATATTCATGACAATTTGATATTATATAATTATGTAATATTAAGATTTCAACAAACTTCAAAACCTGTATGAGATATCAGTAATCTAGCGGCTTATATCTTATGTGTTTAAAGTTGTATATGTGTTATGCAATGTGATTTTATCGTTAATTAAAGGATAATATAATCATATTATTCTTTGATTGCATTTAACCATAATGTATAGTTATTTTCTGCAATTTTTTCTGATTGTTTTTTTGTACTACCATATACATCATTTAACAAGTTGCTCATCTTTGGACTTTTATTAACATAAAGATTGCTATAGGTACTTTTTAACTCTGCAAAAAAATCTCTATTTTTGGAATTTTTAGTAATTTGGTCGTTGTTATCACTTGTAGTTGTGATTACTTTCTTCAACGGCATCAGGGATGGCGAGGTTAAAAGAGTTTTGAGTTCTGCTTCTCTACTATCGTCAGTATAGATATTACAGTCGTTTGGATGTGAATATTTGTCAAATATAGAACTATCTCTAGTCATATCGTCTATTTCGACCAGTTGGTCGAACTTATCAGAACATTCTGTAGTTTTGCTCTCCTTGTTTGTTTCATTTTTATTAAAGAGCCTCAACTTCATATATTCATCACTAAACTTGCATTTTTCTGAACAATATAGTTGTTTATGAAATTTTTCAATTTCAGAGATTGTACGTGTATAGTAAAGAACATTCTCATTAGTGGTAATTAACTGATCACAACATATGCAGTAATCAACAAATGGGGATGTCATGTATATGTATGATACAGTGATTTTAGGAATGTTGATTAACTTCAAAAAATAAAAAAATAAAAAAATAAATATGTCTTGTACAATATTTTGGAACTTTTTTTGTTTTTGGTAGATATATTGTTAAGGAATTATTCTTATTTATATATATGTATGTAGGTGTAACTTTTGTAAAAGGAAATGGAGATATTGATTGTAGTTGGTTACAAACAATAGAGTTGCCTCATTATTATTATTTCTGCGCTATTGATTGACAGGTTTCGAAACATATCCCTCATAAACTAATTATTCTATTATATATATTAAATAAATTAGGAATTCAGAAGAACCATGGACAATTGCAAGAATTAGAGTGGCCAAATTTGTATAAAATGTCCAATGATGACAAAGAAAAAAAGAAAGAAGTGACTCTATCACATTTCCTACCTAATAACAAGAATTGTTCCAAAACAATTGATTTTAATGATCCAATTGAAGCAATCAGACAACAATGACACAGAAGAGAGCAATGCAAGTATGAGCACAGATATATACCTTTTAGACCAAAAGGTATTTTATGCATCGATCATCTGATATGTGACAATTAGTCCAAGAACTGACCCGTAGATATCTGATAACGATAGAGCGTGGAAAAGATATTTATTTCCAAGAGAATACTTGTTACTGTATAACCATATAAGGTTTTATATTGTTAATTATTTTTGTCTGTCGTTTTTCTGACTCTATCTAATTATCTCGTGTTTTTACATTTTATTTTTTTTGTTTTGAACTAATTTTGTCGTGTGGAAGAGAGGATAATCGAGTAGTCAATCGGCTCTGAGATAAGCGTTATCAAGTGTCACACAGAGAGTATTGCACAGTCTCAGTTCTTTGTTCCATTCAGTAAATAAATTCGAAAGGAAGTCCGGTCAATGTCATAGTTATTGTTTGACTGGGGCAACTATGAGGATGAAAGTGGTATCTTCCTTAGTATGCTCATAGCCAAATTATACCTCAGAACGCATAATGGAAAATGAAATTTAGTAATGGTCCGTTTTGGTAGTGCATTGTATGGGAAAATAGCTGCCTCAATCCATAATATTTTTGTTTGGAAGGTGGTCGTTTTTATCTGAGTTATGATGTCTTTGATATATAGATAAACATGACATAAATGGGAGCGCATATTTGTCACAGACGTTACTTAATAGAATTTACCCATTGAGAGTGTATAACCTTGGCTTATTTGCTAGGAATAGCACGTTGAACAGTTGAAACACTCGTCATTTTAAGATATGTTATGTAATCGTTATGGTTATTCCATTCCTTTTGCTAGTTGTGTGATAAGAGCATTAATAACTGATAGAATTCCTCGTTTCTATCTTGTTGAGCATTGATTATTTAATATACAGATTATGTATTTCAAACCTCTGTCTTTATATATTAAGAATTTAGTGGCGTTGTTGTTGACCTTCACATTCATGAACTTCTTATTCAAGTATCGTCGTATAAGCCTATCCAATTATAATAATTGGGCACAATATTCTATATGTTATTTAATTAATGTTAATATTAGTGTTCTTAATCATTAATTATTATGCTCATGAGAATATCTTATACTATATACCCTATGAATATTCAGCTCAGTAGCTAAGTTGCAGTGAATGAAATGTGTATTTGTTATGGTATGCGTGCAAAGTTAATTTTTTAAACAACATGGTGTAACTCTCTGCTCTTTTTTGTGTATAAATATCTTTTTCTATAACTTTTCAGTTATTGACTAAAATTAAAAAAAAAAGTGTTATCGATATTAGCAAAATAGTTATATCATTTTCATTTAGATTATGTTCTATAAATATATACAATGTTATAACATGTTCTAAATCACATCAAACCATTAAACCATTTCCTTGACTTAGAGGGATTTTGTCTTGGTAGCTCGCCATTAGGGCCAACTTTAGGAATGATCCTGCCATTGTTCATCATATTTGCTCCACCAACCAGTCTCTTGAACCCCCAACGCTGAAATAGTCTAGCCATTGTGGGTGTTACGGCAGCAGTTACAGGTATTCTAACAAATACCAAACTTTTGTGTAAACCATATGCAATTAGAAACTCAGCTAGTAAAGTGCTTTGTTTAAATTCACTCCATTTAGTATGTGTTCCACTTTCTCTTTGCTTCTCCAATTCTAACTTCTTTTGTTTCAATTTTTCGATTACTGCTTCATCACTTGACTCTCCATACCCAAATAATTGTTTACCCCTGTTCATATATATACTGATCTTTTCAGCCCCCATTGAATGGACAGTGAAGAAGCATAATGGCAAACTGATGAAAGTGACACCAATATAAACAACTAAGGCAGAATAACCATACTTTTTCATTAATTTTTTGATGCCTGTCTCTGGTTTAACAGTTTTGATTTGCTGTTGTACTGGTGCAGTTGCAAGTCTTCTGCATGATCGACTGATCGATCTTGTTATTGTTGGAAATCTTAATATTCTCGTTGAATTTACAACTGAATTTAATGGCTTAATTCCTACAATTGGAATTCTTCCTAAACGAAGCATTTTGAGATCTAATTCTTGTTCTAAAAAAGGACTTATTTGTAATTGCACTTTTTAGCTCACTTTGATTATTGTGATCTTGCGTTTAAATAGTGGTGATAGCCTAAAACAATGTTTGAAATTTCGATAATTATTATTCATACTGTTACTAAAATAAATTTCAAACAATGGGATATCCATATCCTTTTTAGTGGTGATGTTACACCCCTATCATTCCACTTTGTCGAGAAACTAGCAATTCGCTTAAAGAAGCTCGGAAAACAAAACTTTTCATTTTACGATATGTGAAGCTACAACAAACAATGCTGTCATTGTCTCAGGATTATACATTCTTTCTAATGTTAAATTATAATATTATATTTTATTGGTAGTTTATATTTTTTATATATGTAAATGAAATCACAGCATCTATATAGAATATATGTATCTATACAATTTCGTTAATGTTCATTCAAACATTTAAGGAACATGAAGCGTGTTATCCATCAGATTAATAGAGAAGAAAATAAAATTGATATGGAATATTTTTCATATTAAAATGACTTAACGAGAGGTGGCGGCAACCTTTTGGAAAGCACCCTTAGCTTGTTGCTTGGACATCTTAGAACCTTGAGAACCAGCTTGTTTAGCCTTTTCGACCTTTCTAGCGGCCTTGTCAGCCTTCTTCTTTTCCTTGTCAGCAGACTTCTTTTCGTCTCTCTTAGCCTTTCTAATTTCTGGCTTGATGGATCTTCTTTCCTTGATCAAATCTAGAGAAGCACCAACAATAGCTCTTTGAGCCTTGACGGTCTTTCTGGATCTCTTCTTGGCAACTTCTTCAGTGATACCTTTCTTGTGGTGTCTTCTGTAAAGAACAGTCCAAGCGACTCTTCTTGGGTTCTTTCTTTGCTTGAATAGAGAGGCAGACTTAGAGTTTTGGAATCTGAAAATCTTGGAGTCACCACGGACAAATAGAGTACCTCTACCTGGGTAGATCTTAGCACCGGAAAAGGAATCAACTTCAACCTTCATTTTGACTGTAATAATAAATATCAATAGAGAATATAATTGTTAGTAAAATTTGTCTTTGTATAGATTTTGATGTTAAAAAATGATACGGTAATTTATGAAATCTTAAAATTAGGATATCAGTATGGGATTATTCGAAGTAATAAATTATATTCCTCATTCTTCCTATAATCTTAGTGTTGATACTAATTATGCTTAACTCTTCCCCATTATATTTCGATTTAAAAATACGTTACATATAGCCGTTTATCCAATGGTCACAGTTCTATTTTTTGCATGTGATTCAATATAGATAAATAATTTTCTTCTGTAATGATAATGGTATTCATTTCAATTGTTGTCTTTCATGACATCTGGTAAACATTTCAGTATTGTTTCATTCATAAATATCTTTCTCAAATTCCTCTATCATTTCAACAATATAATATCACACATACTCGTTACTTTAGTTACGGTGCTTTTTAATATTTAAGTTAAAGATAATTGGTTAACAAAGATTGAAATAACTTTAATATACCTGTTACTACTAAGGCTAACACTATTCTCAACGTGCTTAGGGCGTAAACGTGTAATTGTTCCAGACTCCAAAGTGTCTCGCTAACTATTAGACCTTAGTAGAATAAAGGTATAGATAGAGTGTATGGTGCTGAACCTCAGCATCAGCAAGAATCCATGCTTCACAGCAGAAGCTAGGTGAAGTGTAGTGGCGAAAGATTACCAACAACTGTCTACATTACATTAACACTATCACGAGTGAAATTTCATAGAGATTCAATTCTTTGGTATCGCGGAGTGCATTTAGGAAAGTAATATTCTCAGAGCGGAAAAACCAAAAATAAAAATTATCAGGCATTTTCTTTAATATTACGGATGTACTGATGTATAATTACGAATGTTTGGGTGTTGAAGAAAACCAAGTCTAATCATAATTGCATTTGTTTTTTTTGAATTTTTCAGTCAAAACAAATTAGAACGATGGGAAATTAAAGACCCTTTTTTTAAAGGGATAGAAATGATGACGTTATCTGTTTCTTGATAAAATTTTACTGTGTATTCAGAATTCAAGATATTGATATTCAGTAGAAGATAAAGTATTTTCTAGTAAGATTTTGTAATAAAAGTGCACATATTTTTTGAGGGTTTGTTCGACAAAAGTAATTGATAAATAAATATACGTTATTATCAATTAAGAACAATTATAGATTTTAAAAGTGACCCATCGAGCGTAGTAAATAAACCAAAATAAATAACACAACTAATATACGCATGCCCTCATTAGTTAATAAGGATGATAGTGATGAATCCTTGGTCTCTGAGAATAGTCTCTCGATATTCAATATATTTGAATTATTAGATCCCTTAGCATCTAAAGTTGCTGCAAGACAACTTCCAATATTTTCGAGAAGATCTAATGATTCAAATAATAAAAATGGGCAACCAAGTACAAGATCAAAATTGTATAAGCATTATCATGATAAAGCTAAGATACCGATTGGTGAATTAAGGCAAAAGATATTTAAAAGAATAAAAGCATTGGATCAACCGTTGGATTTGATATTTTTTAAGAATCCATCTACGATTGAAAAACTTTTTTATCCTTTTACATTATTTAACATATTTGTAATTGGATACCTAATGGGTAAATTTCCCGAATGGTTTCACATATATTATTCTATGATGTTCAGTATATTGATGCCAGTAAGATTTTACACTTATTACAAGACCCAAAATCATTATTATATGGCTGATCTTTGCTATTTTGTCAACATGATGTGTCTTGCATTTATTTGGATAAGACCTGATTCAGTTATGTTATTTCATTCCTGTTTTGCTTTCACATTTGGATCCTTAGCTTTTGCAGTGATCACATGGAGAAATTCATTAGTCTTACATTCAATCGATAAAACCACTTCATGTTTCATACATATCATGCCCCCTTGTACAATGTATATCATATATTATGGTATCTCAGATACCTATAAATTGGAAAGATTTCCAGGGGCAAGAAAGTCGATAGATTTGAAAACAAATATCTTATGGACTTCCTTTTTCTATTTAATATGGCAGTCGTTATATCATTATTTTATTACAGTAAGACAATCATCAAAAATTAAAGCCGGTAAAAGAATGACAAGTTTTGAATATCTCACAACACATCAATTTAAAAATTGGTGGGTTGTCAAATTAAATGATCCTTGGCCTACAGTCATTTATATTGTATTACAATATTTCTATCAGTTGAGCACGATGCTCTTATGCAGTATATGGTTGAGATATAAACTAGCTGCTTCTCTTTTTCTAATGATTGTCTTCCTTTGTGCCGCTCATAATGGTGCAACTTACTATATCGATTATTATGGGAAAGCTTATTTGGATGAAGTGAAGAAACTTCGTGAAGAGGTAGAAATATTACAGCAAAAACTAGATTCTGTAAATGTAAAAGAAGGCAATATAACTCAGGATGTCCAACTCCAACCAGAATATTTGAATATTGTATACGACAGTAATAACAATCAAAGAAGTGACGTCTCAATTAGAAGTCAAACAAGTAGTATTCTTTCTCTAGGAGATGAAAAAGAAGATTAAAAGAGACAGAAGGATTATATAACAATACGATTACAGATATAATGACTTTTTTTTAGTATATTTACATGTTTATATTATATTTTTATGTATTTACAAAATATATCAATTTTTATGCAGAGTTTTCGGTTGTAGTATCCGAAGCTTAATGTTTTGTTTATGTTAACGATAACAAGTAAAGTTACCTCATGTTTAGGTCTAAACTATCTATTTGTTTGTTAATATATGCAATTTCTGTTGGTTTCCGGTTTAATATATCTAGTAAGATCTTGACATTTCTCTCATCTTCTATACTTTCAAGACCCTTGATCAAATTCTTCACCATACCATACTTCCATCTAATGTTTCTCTTAGAAGTTAAAACAATACTCATTGCTTCATCATATTTCCTTTGGGATACAAAGAAATTTACCATGATTTTAGCAAATTCAGAATCTAATTTACTTTTCTTAGTTTCGTCAAGTTTCATATAATTTTCAGTTTTTCTGTATTTCCCTCTATCGATCCATTCCTTTTTAGCTCTTTCAAGATTGTTAAATTTCGTCGCACCTTTCATTGATATGTCAAATGTTGAATTATCGTAGAGAATCTTATGGCCGATTGATGCAAGGTATTCAGCATGTTTCTCCATAGAAGATATTCTTATAATTTGCTTGGATGTAGTGTTTTCAGGCTGTATTGTTTCGGATTCTAATAATTTAGTTTCATAAAATATGTCTAATAATTTATCATCGAATTCACTTTCTTTAAACGTATATGTATCTAGCCTTTCCCAAAATTCTGTAGCACTATTCAATCTTAATGGGATACTCAGATATGAAACAAGACAACGGTGGTTAAATAGGAAATTATTCATATATTTCATTTTCCATTTACCAATAACATGTAAAACATTAAATTTAAAATCTTCAAAAGTTGTTGGTTGTTCGGTTAATTTTTGCAAAATTTCGCCGTCCAATTCTTGGGTTAAACTACTTGTATGCTGGGTAAAATCACCGTTAGCTAAAACGAACTTCCATAATGCATTCGATTCAGCCAATATATGATCGGTTGAACTTAAGTTTCGTAGTGGTAGTAATGGAAGAACGTTTCGTGTACCGCTTGCTTTTCCGGTATAATCTACACTATTCAGAATAGTTCTCCTCATCTGTGCACCTTCTGGCCATCCCACTAATAATGGGACATAGTCTGGTTTAAACTTAGAATAAGATAGCAATAGGTAGTTGAATAGAATTGGTTTGATGGATTTCTTCCATGCGTTGCTGATGTTTGGATCAGATTCACTCTTAGAGGTAAATTCACTCATTGTATATTTAAAAAATAACGCACGACATAGTGTGATATCTCCGTCATAAGCCGCTAAAGCCATCATAGATGCAACACTATCGTAATCTTCATATTCAAACATCTTGCTTATGAATTTCCAACCAAGTAACCTCAAGGATGCAGCATTTCCTTCTGCTACTATATTATCACCACTAGAAGAGGCAAGAGTTTTAGCGATTGTAACAAACGTAGAATGGTTTGGGGTCAATTTTTCTTCTTCGATTTCATAAAATAAATCTATCGCTTTCGAATAATTCTTTTGTTTGTCACATATATGCAACATCATATTGTATGTGAAAATATCAGGTTTATGACTTTTTGACAAAAATTTCATTGTATCGAAGGTATTCCATGCGCGATCTTCTAATCCTAATTCATCATAAAATTGGATAATTTTGGTGTAGGTGTGTTTATTAGGCGTTAAACCATATTCTGTCTGAAATTTCTCAAGGAAGTGGTTCATTGTTTTGAAATTTTTTAGTTTCGAGCAATAGGTTACACATGCAGTTAAATTAAATTCATTAGGAATTATAGCCGAATCATCCATACGTTTCAAAATGTCTTCGATTCTTTGGATGACCATATTCTCATCAGCGTTTTCTGCTGCACTCGTTCTTTGAGGTGTTAATTTTGAGTACATTCTCAGTAAACAATCGTACATTCCTGGTGACATTGGGATGCTGCGTTGTTTTGTCCATTCTTGTAATCGTTCATCCAGTTTTTTAATATTCTTAAAGGATAAGGATGTTACCCCACTTATTAACCAGTTATTTATAGTTTCTGCTGAAAGAGTAAGAAAACTGTCTCTGTCACTTATGAGCTGCGTTACGATTAAATTCCAATTAATATTCTTCTTGTTTAAAAGAGATTTGAGTACCAGGGTATCATTATCAACAATCTTTCTTGCATCCTCTGGTATCAACTTCTCGATCTGATGGGTTGAGACTGTATCTATTAAATCAGATAATGTTTGGGAAGTATGTACTGGGTCTGCTGGGATATTAATCGAATTAGTTTCTCGTACAGATTTGGACGTGAATGAATTTAATAACGTGTCAGCAATATCATTCTTCGGTGCATTATAAGGATCCGTTATTTCTTCATCTCTTATTTTATTTGTATCAAAAGTTCTTAATCGTTCCTTTAAACGTTTTGTATATTCGCGTAGTTGTTTAACTTTAAATTCAAGTAATTTAGGATCTTGTATAGCCATTATATCATCTGGATTAATATTTTCTAACGTAACATGTCTTGTTCGGCTTTTAATCGGTTTCATCTTTTTATTTTTTGATCGAGGGATAACTATCCCACGTTTGGATAGATGCCTCAAGCTATTAGCTGTCAGTCGGCTAATATTTTTAGTACTGTGCATATCTTGTTGATGTAATATGTGATAACTTCGAAACCTTTTTAATATTCGAATAAGAATGTCGTTCTAATATTGCGGAACGTAAATTTACGTATGTACAAGTGGATGGGATATTTTGGACGTATTGAACTCTCTATCACTAAACGTAGTAAGTAGATGTGTTAAAGAAGATTACTTGTCCCTAGATCAGATTTCCCTATTTATAAACGTCAAATTGATATTTCGATTAAGTTGTTTCCCTTTATTATCTACCGCCTCTCTAGCCAAAGAAGAAAAAAAGTAACCTACAAAATGTAATTTTTCAATTTTCGGCCACAGGCTGTCTTTCTCTTTTCCTATTTTGATTTCTTCTCTCCCAAGTAACTTAACAGTACCAAAAAATTAACTTTCAATAAATTATACAATGAAACTCTCAGGTCAATAAATACAGGTTAGTGTACTCAAAGCAGTATTAAGTAAATATTGATAAGCTTGTGGTATTGTGCTCGAGGAGTAATTACTCTACTTACTAAATACGTATAGATGGTGTCCCTAATTAGCTTTAGTCAAAGACAAAATTAAACAATGGCTAAGATCAATTTTTGTAATTCTTTGTATTGGTTCTAATTTTTGTATGGAGCTATAGAACTACTAAATATATATGTGTGTGTTTTAAATTGTACTATGTTCCGAGAAATTTTTGTTGGGACAAGAAGAAGAGGAAGAGTTAAATCTCAATGCTTAACTGAGAACAAATAATGGAACGTATCACATATGTAGTCTTAATTTAATTAAAAGAAACACACAAAAAACATCGATGTTTTACGATTTAACTGTTCACAATTTCATTCGAAGCTTCCAAAATTGTTTCTGTGTTCCTCCCCTCTCCTTTCTAAAATAATTATTGATATAGTACCTAAAGTCTTGTAGCAAAATCCTAATTCCTGCATAATAATACCAAAGTTGATAATAAAATCCATATTAATTACATGAAAAACTTCGGCCTATATGCGAACCTTCTTTGACCGAAAATTTTTTTTCTCACCGTTTGAACGATTTTTTAGTTAATGTGAGCGATGAGCTAAAAATTTGATCACATTATAAAGGAAACAGTTATGATGTTTATGTAATACGAAGAGTTTCATTTCTTTAACATATCTTCTAAATATACCCATAGAACTACTGTAAAAAAATGAGTGACGCTGGAATGCCTTTAGAAACCTCCTCTAAGAGTAGAGGTGCTAATGTGAGTGGTAGAACCTGGAAGGTTGCCAAGCAACCAATGAGAGCTAAAAGTAAAGTAGTTAAGAACAAGAGATTGACCTCTTGGGAACTAAAAGAGCAAAAAAGATTAGAAGACAAGCAGTTTAAGGAGAGGGTAAAGGCTCTAAAGGATGAGAAAGCCGAAGAGAAGCAAAAGAGAAACCAAGCATTGAAGGAGAGAAGAGAGAAGAAGGAAGAAGAGGAAAGATACGAGAAAATGGCCGTTAAGATGCATGCAAAGAAGGTTGAAAGAATGAGGAGAAGGGAGAAAAGAAATAAGATGTTAAAGGAACGTTAGAGGAACGTTAGAGGAGTTGGTAACCGAATTTCTTCAAAAATAAATTTGTAAGTCAATCAATTTTTTCATCACGGTCAGGACATCATCATCTTTTTTAGCATAATCTACTACTCGATCTTATGTAGATATTTATCTTATTTTGTATAATAAATTAACTCCCGACATTAAATACATCAATACTATTCAGCATTATCGATTTTACTCTATCATCGTTCATTTAAAGATGTTTAAATTTTTCTTGTAAAGTTACCAGATTTCCAGATAGCAAAGTAATGTCAAAAAAATACAATTGTAATGACATTATATATGAATAAACGTCACGACTAATTTAAGTTACAACAGGTATTTGTGAAATGCTTATTATGGGTTATTACCCAACACTTTTAGCCGCTATAAAACTTGTAAAAAATGCGAATTCTGTGGATCGAACACAGGACCTCCAGATTACTTTTGACCGAAGTTATTCTTCAGTCTGGCGCTCTCCCAACTGAGCTAAATCCGCAAGATGGAAAAGTGAACGTGATATTAATATATAAGTTCACAACTAAGTGTCCGGGTAACATAATTTATTAATTTTAAAAGTTATTAAAATATTACTGATTAGCTGCTAAAATTAAATCTTAAATAGTTTAACCAAATAAAACCAGTGTATATATATATATATATATATATTATTGGCGTGGTTCAATTAAAGTAGGCTGTAAGCGCAGTTTACAGATCTCGAAATTACGAAGTAACTTTTGGTTGGATGTTTCAGTGAGAGACTTATTATACGTATGCAATTATATAATATTTTTGGGTCTTTTCTTTATATATTGTTCACAAAATTATATTTTGATATAGAAAAGTATCAACTATAGAATGTAGTTTCACTTTATATATGTGGTGATATAATTTTTATTGATACGGGTTACTCTTGCAATGTATCATCTGTACATTGTGTTTCATAATGTAACATAGATGACATAGATCGAATCGCTTGAACAAAAACATATCTAATATAAAAGACATCAAACTAGATTTTAAATATATAATGTTCCGAAGACTAGATAATGATGGTGCATAATATGGTATAGTATACACCATTAAAATTGTTATATATTTTATAAAGGGATTACGGAGAAATTTTGAACAGTTTAAACCCCTATGAGACCAGTTAAATTCTATTTGCAAAATACATTTGTAAAAATTAGATACTCCACTCATACATTTTTTTTCTTCCGCAGATATTCTGACTTGTATTCATCCATCTAATTTCTGAAAAAACATTTATTTAAAAACTCTGCTAGTGTAGAGAGGTGAAATAAGAAAAGCTCTTGCACAAGAAGTGAAAGACGATTGAGGAATGATTTATATTTAATATACAATTTGATTGAATATAATTGAATACAAATTCATTTAAAAATGAGGGAATGTTTTATTATAGTTCACTGTTAGTGTCCATAGTGTTTATGTAATAATAAAAATGCAGTTATTTAGATGCTATATAAATGATTTCGATGCAATTTGGGATTGGTAAATGGAATTAATTAAACCCTCCAACCTTTTTCTTCTTCTTTTTAGATCTTTGTGATCCACTGATTTGTGAAGATACTACATTTGAGAGCTGTGAAGACTGTGTGGATGGAACAGAACTGCCCATTAGTGTAAATGCGGGAGCCATCGATGAAGGTAAGGTGTTATGGAACACTGAATCGAGTTGTGAATTTTCGATATGACTAGCGGCCCTTGTAGCCCTTCTTGATGATCCAGCTCTGTTGGAGTTCCGTTTAGTTATTTTATTTTGCGATGATCTAATTGTTGGTATTTGGGACTGTGAATTTAAAGTGAATTGCGGTTGGCTGCTAAATGGGACGGTAGACTTGGTGTCAGAAAGGCTATCCGTCATGTCGCTATTATCCCATTCATCAATAATATCCTTAGAAGAACTGTTTAATGTCTTGTATGTAGATGTGCATTGAGTTTTCGCAGAGTTACCTTTGGAATATTTTAACGTGCCCCATATCAATTCGTTAACAAGTTCCTTTGTAAAAAATACAGCCTCTCGTCCTAAGATACTCCAGTATTGTAGTAGTTTGTTGTAAAACATATCAACATCTTTTGTGTTGTCATTTATTATGTAATGGAATAGTTTAGTTAGGTCAGTGAACTCGATATCTTCTTCTTTATAATGTTCAAAAAATTGAGACAAAAATGATGAGAATTCCTCCATATCATCAATATTCGTTGGAATGTCAATAAGTTCTGATAATAGTGAAGGTGCACTTTTATTTTCTACCTCATTCCCTGTGACGTACTTATTCAATGCCTCTGAAAGATTGACACCACAACTTTCCAACTTCTGGACATCGTTTGATTCACTGGAGTTTTGGCTAGCTCTTTGATTGGCTATCATGCTCTTGGTAATATTTGTAGTAATAAACTTGATCTCAGGATATATATCCGTCGAATTATTAATAGTTTCTGATGAAAGAAGCAATTCGTCTCTCTCATTTTGAAATGCTCTGGGAGCATTACTTTCAGTTAAGTGTATTATTGATACGGTATCGACTTCTCTAGTGAATACATTCAATTTCAAACCATTATCCTCCAGATCGTTTTCAAATGATTCTTCTACGAATTGTAAGGTCTGTATGCCATTCGGCAATCCGGGAATATCCAGTATAGTGGAACTTTTTATAGTCTGGACCGTATTATCATTTCTGTTTAATGTAAAGCCGTGTAAATAAACCTTATTGTGATTTTTCGATGCGACATATGTCAAATATAATTGCTTGTCTTGTAAAGTGACAGACTGCACAAACAGTCTGTAAGTTCTGTCTTTGGAATTGAGGTAATGTTTCCATGATATTACTCTTGTTGTCTGATCAAGGTCCCTACTCGTCCTCAGCACTATGATTTCCATCGATGTTAACATGATTCTATAGTCCTCATCGATCTCAGAAAAATCAAGTATCTGGGACCAGCTTTTAGCTTGGACCATCTCTAATTGATATTTCTCAACAATATCAATCTCTACCAATTTAGATTCGTCCATTAATAATATCTGTGAATCCTTTGAAGACCAAGATATATGTTTTCGCGAGGAAAGAGATTCGGGGTCATAAATGGTCCCTCTCATTTTGTGATTTAAACTCAATTTGGTGGTTTTATGGAGAGGTGATGGAATCGTACCTGTAGCATAATTTCCCTTAATATCAACCACGGCGAATTGTTGGGGGTCCATTGGATTGAATGTTACATCTGCCCAAGGATAATCACCCAATGACGTAAAATCTAGAGGTTCTAATACTTGATATTTTATCCTGTAGTCTCTGTTACAATCTATACTTTTAATCTTTATTAGAACTAATGATCTGTTTGTTATCACAGCAATGATGTCTGAAAAACGGGCATACGCTTTAGACAAAATGGGAATCTTAATGCTTTTGATTTTACTACGGAGATCAATCTCTGTAAAGTTAGATTCGCTACTGATGACGTTGTTCGTATCTTGAGGTTTATAAATCGACAATCGCAAAATAGAATTTGTTTTCCCTGTACTGTACGCAATTAATTCATGATAATCTATATAGTTTCTTATGTCAAATGAAGTTTGAACTTTTCCAATTATGAACGTATCTCTAATTGTTGGATCTATTAGTTTGTTCCTGTGGGGATTTTTCGTGTCTTGTTTTGATGGTAAGCTTATTGAAGAATCACTCTTACTAAGACTCTTAACTACTTCTCTAGGGAGATAATCATGGTGGAATGAAATCGGACTTGTTGCAGGTGATAAATACATTCTATTAGTATTCATATCTTTGATATCATTATATATTTGGAAGCTTCCAGTGCTAGATAGGGATGGTGTAAGACGACCCCAATGCAATTTAGATAATAATGAATCTCTTACATGTTCATCGTCCGGAGTGTCAACTTCATCATCTAATAAGTCATATTCGGATATGTTACTGTCAATAAATGTATCTGTTAATCCACTAGTTTCAGAGATTAAACGTCTACCAACAGGTGCATGCAAGTGTGGTAATACGTTAGTAGTCTGTAGCGAAGACACTGATTCATCAGGAACCAAAATATCACTGGAGACAATATTAAAACTCATAAATGATTCAGGGATTGCGGAAGATGTTGCTTTGAGCCAACTTTCATCTGGATTATAATTGTGGATGTGTTCTGACGATTTAAAGACACTGGGTCCCGATATACCTGTCGCCAGTTGTATCCCCACCGGTCGTTTAAAGGGAAGCCCACTTTCATTCATCTTAAATATTTTAAGATATTGGTGGGTCTGGTAGTCAAATATATAAATTCAAAAATAAAGTAATTATTTGGATGTTTTTAAGTTGCTCTCTTACTATTTTATCTTTGATTAATGTTTATAATCCTTAGCTCATCGCTAGATCAAAAAAGTTGTTTGTCTTTAAAATCAAAAAATTTTCGTTTTAGGAAGCGACCGATTAGTTGATTTCGTAATCGCGAATATAGATATACATGCCAAAGGATATGACATGAGAAGGAATAATCAAGAACAAAAATCATTTTAAAAGTCAGTCCCAAGACGAATTAGACAGTGGCTAGTAATCAATTAATTTTTATAAATTTATTATATATATATTTTTGAAGCAGTCCAGGAATAATGAAAAAAAAAAAAGAAAATTTTTTTATTTATTTATTTTATGAGCTTATATATCATTATATTCTTAAAACGCAAAACAAGTAACCTGTTTTTTTATTATTTTTTTTTTTTGATACCAAGTGATTCTGTTTTCTTTTTTAATAGATAAAGATTATAACAAAGATTTGATCTAACATCTTGCTTCGGGACTCAAAAAAAAATTGTCTATTGTTGGGAGGAAGCTGGGTTAGCTTCGAATCTTAGATCCCAACCAATTTGTGGACCAAGCTTTGGTAAAATCTCAGCAACACTTTGAACGTCCTTGTCACCTCTACCTGAGATGTTGATAATCAGGTTTTGTTCAGGTTTCATAGTCTTGGAGATTTGAATAGCACCATAAACAGCGTGTGAAGATTCTAGAGCAGGAATGATACCTTCTAATTGAGATAATAATTTGAAACCTTCTAGAGCTTCAGCATCAGTGGCAGCCATGAAATCAGCACGGCCAGTAGATTTCCAGAAGGCCAATTCAGGACCAACACCAGGATAATCTAGACCGGCAGAGACTGAATGAGTATCGTGAACTTGACCATCACTGTCTTGTAGGACATAAGTCTTAACACCGTGGAAGACACCTGGTCTACCAGCAGTCAAGGTAGCAGAGTGGAAATCGGTATCGACACCATCACCACCAGCTTCAACACCAATCAATCTGACAGATTCATCTTTTTCGAAAGGTGAGAACATACCTGTGGAGTTTGACCCACCACCAACACAAGCTACGATAGCGTCCGGTAACTTACCATCGTTTAACTTAGCAAATTGTTCTTTAGTCTCATTACCAATAACACTTTGGAAAGTACGGACCAGGGTTGGGTATGGATGAGGACCAATGGCAGAACCAACAACGTAGTAAGTTGTCTTCAAGTCAGTGACCCAAGTACGGAAAGCTTCAGAAGTAGCATCTCTTAAAGTTTGAGTACCATTAGTGACAGAGACGACATCAGCACCAAGTATTCTCATTCTGAAAACATTCAAAGCTTGACGACGAACATCTTCAGCACCCATGTAAACAGTACATTTCAAACCAAACTTAGCACAGGCAGTAGCAGTAGCAACACCATGTTGACCAGCACCAGTTTCAGCAATAACATTAGTCTTACCTAATCTCTTTGCTAATAATACTTGAGCTAAAGCATTGTTAATTTTATGGGAACCAGTATGGTTCAAATCTTCTCTTTTCAACCAAATTTGAGCACCACCGCAATATTCAGAAAGTCTCTCAGCTCTATGTAATGAAGAAGGTCTACCAATGTAAGAATACAAAGATCTGAACTCTTCCCAGAATTTTGGATCAGCAACAGCTTCATCAAATGCACCTTCTAGTTCTCTTAGACATGCATGTAATGCTTCTGGAACGTATTGACCACCAAAATCACCAAATCTCATGGAGTGTTTGTGAGTTTCGTCAAAGTTGTTTTTTTGGTCGACGAATAATTTACCTTGTTCTTCAGCTTGGGCTTGAAATTGTTTAAATTCTTCAATGGACAGAATCTTATGTTTCTTACCGTTTAAAATTTCTTCACAGTATTGTTTGGCAACGTCGTAAGTTTTACCCTTTAGAGCTTGACCACATAAAGTGACGATCTTAGAACCAATAACGACACCATCAGCCAAAGAACCAACACTTTCAAAATGTTGTCTTGTGGCAACACCGAAACCGACAGCAATAGGGGTATCCTTGGTGTAGTGTCTTACACGTTTAACTAGATCATCCAAATTAGAGGCAACGTTGGATTGGGCACCAGTAGTACCCATTCTAGAGACCACGTAGACAAAGGAATTAGCGATATTAGCCAATAGACCTAGTCTTTCGTTGGTGGTAGAAGGAGCAACCAATGGAACTAAACTCAAACCACATTCATTGACTCTATTTCTAATCTTTAGGGCTTCTTCAGGTGGTAAATCAACAATAATGAAACCGTTAGCACCTGCATCTGCAGCATCCTTAATAAACTTGTTATCACCGTAGTTCATGATTGGATTGTAGTAACCCATTAGAATAATAGGAACAGTAATACCTTGTTTTCTAGCTTCAGCGACTAATTCCAAAGTTTGTTTCAAAGTGACACCATTCTCTAGAGCAACAGTGTTAGCGACTTGAATAGTTGGACCATCTGCGATAGGATCAGAAAATGGCATACCTAGTTCAACGACATCAACACCACCATCTTGGAACCCTTTAAGGATTGGGATAGTATCTTCGACAGTTGGATACCCTGCGGTCATGAAAGTGACCAACGCATTACGGTTTTCGGCCTTAGCATTAGCAAAAGTTTGTCTCAATTGTTCAGACATGATTTTTTAAAATAATAGTATGTGTGGACACTTCTTAAAGTTCTCCTAACTGATATTTTTCCTTTTAGTAAACTCTCAGATATAAAGATACAGATACAGATATGTATATATGTAATGTAAATACAAACACCTCTTTGTAGTGCTGTCAATCAAAGGAGTAATGGGATCGCAGTCGAGCATGTTCCCTTATATAATCAAAATTGCGAGAACGAAAAAAAATTTGAAAAATTTTCGCACACTTTTTTCTTGCTTTTCCTGCGCAGAGTGAATGGATGCGTCATACAAATCAAATACGTTTACAGAGAGAGACAGCAGTTGACTCACTGATTCAGTAGTTCTGGGGTGATGACTATTTCATTCTGGAATGGGGTTTCGTTTACAGGAAGTCCATGTTGAGGCTGGAGAGATCAATGTTGTTGAGGTCCAGGTTTCCGAAATCGTTCATAGCATTTGGGCCCTGGTTGTTATTGTTATTGTTGTTGTTGTTGCTGTTGTTGCTAACAAGGTTGCTATTGTTGGTGATATTGTTATTACTGCCCATACTCAAGATGTTTGCAGGTGTGATAGTATTGTTTTGAGGGCTTAGTTGGCCTTGTGGACCCGGGGTATTACCAGTCTGTCTGTTGTTCATGTTATTACTGTTAAATTGCATTTGTGGTTGCATTTGTGGAGCCATATTCATCATCGTGTTAGTTGGGGACATCCCTACAATATTACCTGGAATCATGCCGGTCATCAGTTGTGGTGGTACAGATAATGTTGGATTCATCGTAGTTGCAGATAGTGGTGTGGCCACAACACTATTTGTATTAGTTGTTGTCGCATGTGTGGCAGCAGGTGTATTTTTAGCACTTGATACAGATTTCTTTTGTCTTGGTTTACGAGGCTTCTTAGCGGTAGTAGTTGATGCGTTTGTAGATGTTGTAGCGGGAGTAGCTGTACCTGTTGTGGGAGTATTTGCTGCGGTAGGAGGGCTCTTCAGACTTGCTGCAGAGCCACGTCCCTTCTTTGTAGCTGTTGTTGTAGTGGTAGTGGCTGGTGCACCTGTAGATGTAATATTATTAGTATTGGTGGCAGTAGTGTTTGATGTAGCTGTGTTTCCACTTGTAGCTTTATTTGATGGGTCGTTTACTGCAGGTGTCTGTGGGATATTTGTCGGTGTTAGTGTCTCCAAAGGTTGATACTCCTTTGATTTATATTCTGTAGTATATTCGGGAACTGTTCCAAATAATGGGGATAATTCTTGAAACCGTTGCGATAATGACTGAATACTAGTATGTAATTTTAATAACATTGTCCGTACATTATGGAATTTTTCTTGATTAGTTATACCATTCTTATCATCAGCAATATTACTTACCATATGTATAAAGTTGTTTAGTTCTAGTCTGATCGGTAGAATAGACTCTCTTGTGGTAGAAAGTGTCAGGGCTAGTTGTTCTTTCCCCTGTGGATTTTGCGCCAATCGACGTTCTAACTCTTCTAGTTTCATATGTAAAGTAAGTATACTTTCAACAGCGGTTCCACTTTCAGTTTCATTTCCGGCTCCAACGTTTGTCATCTTTACAAAAAAAATTCTCGGTAGGGGGGTTAAGAGGTAGTATATATATATGCGATATTATCCTTCAAATCTCAGTTCTTATACAACTAAATCCTTCTTTCTAATATATCTATATCTCCTTTCATATTGATAATTTAGACAAAACTTTGCTTTCAATTTCTTTACAATATTTTTTTGCTTTTTTGTTTATTTTTTATAGTGAACGCTTTTCCCACTTAGTTAGAGAAAAGGTTTGGTAGCCACACATAGTAAATATATATGTATAAAATTATACTATTTTGAAAACAGAAATATCTCTGATAAGGATGATATTGTATGGTACTAGAGTCAACTTGTTTGTTAGAAGGTCATACTCTCGCGTTCAATATTACTCTGTGGTGCGCAAGCCACTAGATGTATTGTTCTTTGGAACAGATGAGTTTAGCGCTCGATCCCTAATTACATTACAAAAGTTGGCCATTGAACAACCGCAAGTATTAGCTAAATTGCAATTGGTAACTAGGCCGCCTAAATGGTGTGGTAGACAACATTCTATATTGAAGATACCTCCCGTGATTGAGGCGTTTAAGCCCGCCACGCCTTTGTTTTGTGATACTCGACAAGAGATGTTAGATATCTTGGTGCCGTGGCTCTCCTCGTGTCCAACTGAGCATGATAAGATGTTGGTCGCTGTATCGTATGGGAAACTGATCCCGGCAGAGTTGATCTCGATGGCAGATTATTCATTGAATGTGCATCCATCGTTGTTACCCAAATATAAGGGGAGTGCGCCAATTCAACACGCATTATTGAATGGGGATGCTATGACAGGTGTCTCTGTACAGACATTACACCCTGAGAAATTTGATCGTGGTAGTGTGGTGGCTAGGACTCCAGAAATATCCATTGATACGTTGTTGGGGAATGCTACTAGTCATGAAGGTACATGGAAAACAGATACATTGATCAATGAGTTAGGCGTTGTAGGTGCAGCTTTACTTAGGGATGTTCTAATTAACAAGTCATATATGTCGATGGATAATAAATCATTGGTAGATAAAGGTAGAACTTATAAACCTAGTTGGGCACCAACAATCAAAACTAAGGATAAACAAGTTATATGGCAAACATACACAGGTGAGCATATCTCTACAATGATTGCTGTAGTGGGGCCAGTGTATGCATTTAAGAGGGTACAACAAGGGAAATTGAGGAAACAGAAAGATGTGTTTACGGACAAGAGAGTGTTGTTTCATAATGTGGAGCCTGTGACTTGGCCTGCACAGGAATTAGAGCCCGGTCATTTTGTATATGATCCAGAGAGACAAGTAATACGCATCGGATGTGCTTTGGGGACTCAATTGGAAGTACAATCGTTGCAATTTGAAGCAAGCCCCATCGAGACCAGTGAAGAATTTATGAGGAAATTACGCAAACGGTGCGGTCCACAGGCCGCAGAACTTACAATATTTGGATAGATATAGTAAGATGTATATAACATATACCCACAGCGATGAATTAACATATATTCCGTTACATACACACCGATGCGGTTCTGTATTCGTTGATGTTAGCATCATCTCATATCTGGTCTCAGCTTTTCTGGACAGGACCGAAATTTTTCAATATTCAAAATGAAAAAAAAAACAAAATAAGAATGGATTCCCCGCAAATAAGGAAACAGGGAACTTCTAAATGTCTCTTTGTAAATAAGTAAGTAAATACATTAGAATAATATAAGATTATTTTTGACTCTGTTTAGTTGAAATTGATTAAGCAATAGCAATACAGGAAGGACTGTGTGCATGGATACATATATATATAACTACGTATATTGCCTACCATGGAGAAACCGTTGCTTAGTGATAAGGGTAAAGAACAAAAGAAGCTAGAACAAGAACAGGAAGAACAAGAAAACAAGATCCGTCCCGTTAGTTCTGTTCATAAGGCATTCTCAGAGTACAAATATGAGGAACCTCCAACCTCACGTAAAGTATTCTACGATTTTATGCTTTGGTTGCTTTGGAATATTTTTGAGTGTTTCTTTAGAGAAATCAAGTCTAGGGGTGGTTACAGAATGCCCAAAGAGGGTCCCATAATTTTTGTGGCTGCACCTCATGCAAATCAATTTGTAGATCCAATCATCCTTATGGAACAAGTGAAAAAAGTCGTTAACAAGCGTGTTTTGTTTTTAATTGCAGAATCTTCTTTACATATGAGAGGTATCGGGTTCCTAGCAAGAGCTGTAATGGCAATTGGTGTAGTGAGGCCTCAGGATAATTTACAACCTGCAACAGGTAAAATTAAAGTTGATCCACATGATTATAAGAGAGTTATTGGGAAAGGTACCAAGTTCTTGAGTGAATGTCGTCCAAAAGGGTTGTTAGGTCTTGGCAAAGGGTTAGGAAACGCAGAAGTCATATCCATTGAAAATGATACTGTGTTATACATTAGAAAAGAATTTAAAATGAATAAACCAGAAAATAAAAAATTGTTACTTGAACGTGGTACTTCTTTCAAATATGCCGATAAAGTAGATCAATCATTGGTATACCATAAAGTTTTCGAACATTTAGCAAATGACTCTTGTATTGGTATTTTCCCAGAAGGTGGTTCTCATGATAGAACTGATCTGTTACCGATTAAGGCTGGTGTAGCAATTATGGCATTGGGTTGTATGGATAAACACCCTGACGTCAATGTGAAGATCGTTCCATGTGGTATGAATTATTTCCATGCGCATAGATTTAGATCTAGAGCTGTTGTTGAGTTTGGTGAGCCAATTGAAATTTCAAGAGATTTAGTTGAAAAATACCATCAACCAGAAACTAATCGTGATGCAGTAAAGACTCTGTTAGATGAAATTACTGAGGGTCTTAAGGCTGTTACTGTGACCTGTAAAGATTATGAAACTTTAATGATTGTACAAGCAATGAGAAGATTATATTCCACTAGATTCAATCAAAAACTTCCTTTGTCAATGATTGTAGAGATGAATAGACGTATCGTTAAGGGTTATGAAAGTCATAGAGAAGAACTCGAAGTGAAGGAATTAGGTGAAGATATATTGAAATACAATGAAAAATTGAACTATTATAACGTGGCAGATCATTCAGTTGAGACAGCCCGTGTCGATTTCATGACCAATTTATGTTTATTGATCTATAGGTCTGTATTTATTACAGCAGCATTATTGTTATCCCTGCCAGGTATTATTATGTTTTCGCCAATTTTCATACTGGCTAACAGAGTCTCCAAGGAGAAAGCACGTAAAGCCTTAGCTAAATCTTCAGTGAAGATTAAAGCTAATGATGTCATCGCTACTTGGAAGATTTTAATCAGTATGGGTTTTTCTCCCTTGTTGTACATTCTTTGGTCCTTTATTATCACATATGTTGTAGTCTCATGCAAAGGTTACACAAATCATTATATTTTGGTGTTTATGATATCCTATGCGTTAAGTGTTTTAGTAACGTATTCAGCTTTGATCGTTGGTGATCATGGTATGGACATGTTAAAATCATTAAGGCCATTGTATATGTCTTTGACATCACCAAGTGGGTTAAGACAATTACAAAGAGAGAGGGAATCCCTTACAGAACGGATCATAGCCACTATTGATACCTTAGATCCAGAATTACACAAAGATTTCGAGAACGGAAATTTCACTAAGGAGATGGAAGATTACAAGACAAAAGAAATTAGAAGACGCAGACTTGTCAGGCAGAAACGTGAAAGAGAAGCATTGGATAGTGAAGAACGCGAGCATGAGGAACCTACTACTGCGGTGGATTCAGATGCAATTTCTTTAGTGAACAGTGACAATTCATTAAGTAATATTCCTTTGTTCTCTACAGTTGTTGGTGGTCGTAGGTCGCAATCCGGAAGTATATCTTCTAGTGTGGTATCAAGTCGTGCATCATCTGTTGTTGGATTCTCTACTGATGCTAGTGAACAAGCCATTTCTGAATTTGAAATTGAAGTTGACGACGGGCAAGACATGATGACAGCAAAGACGACAGCCGTCTCCAGTCGTATTGCACAGATTATTCGTGGAAAACGTGAACAATCGATGGAATAAACTTGATGTATAATATGAACAGTCTGCACATTATGCTTATATATTAATATATTGATTTTCAAATAAATCAAATCTTGTGGTAGAACCTTCTATACAAATCGCATATAATAATAAATAATAGTAACTCCAACTTAAAACAAGTTTACAATGCAAGGACCTGAGGTAACGACATTTCTGCCAAGACTTCGATCCTGTTTTTTTAACGTTTATGGGTTCGTATTGTTCTTCCACCCTTAATGCGTGTAGTTCACGTAGTAAGTAAAAGCGCGCTTTGACTAGAGAAATTTCAAATTCAAAACAATTTTTTAAGAAACTGTAAAATTATGTGATTAGTATAACAGTAACTTGTAGGTCCAATATTTACAACAGAAATATTGGCTCCTGTTAAAGAGACAACCAACAAGGAATACATTATGTCTACTGCAACTAAGAGGGATTATTACGAGGTCATTGGTGCATTGTCATCATTTGAGACCTCGCAGGAGGTCGTACTCTCAAATGACGAATTAGTAGAATTAACAAAACCAAAAATAGATACGCAACAGAAGGAAGCATCAGAAGAAAGGATACCTGTGCATGCGTATCTTGGTGGTAAAGTAAATATGAAGGAAGCTGCACATGCTAGTTACGATCTGGGCCACACATTACTAGGTGGCTACGTACCGCAACGTCAGTTAGAGTCATTATCCTCCATTGACTTTGCTCACTATTTCGATAAAACATTGGATTGTGACGATGCCTTACAGATCTTTGATACATTCCTACCTGCCAGTGCAAGACAATGTATGTTACTCAGTACACAAAATGAACTTGATATTAGGGCCAAGGCAAAAGCTAAGGCAAAATTAGAACGTAAACAGAAAGCTGCAACTGCAGCTGCTGATTCTGCAAATGGTACAGATGAAAGAGTGTTACCGGACGGTAAAATTGTACGCAAAGTAATTATGTGTAGGCGTTGTAACCGTAAGTTCCGTGGAGAAGATCGTATGAAACAACTCAAGAGACATGAATGTACAAAATGAAGCCAATCTGACAATTTAATCAATGGGAGAACAAGATAGAGATATGAATGTCAAGGGATTCCCCTCTAAGCTCTGTATTGAGTGATATGTGTATATTCTTGTATAAATTTGTATAGTAAGTATAAAAACTCACGTGACTTTAGACGGGTAACTTTTATTTTTCTGCCTATTTTATTGCGTATTCATGCTAAAAGGGGCAGATAAAGTACCAAAACGGAAACGACAATTTTTGAAAAATTGGAAGATTTGATTGTCTCTAGAGAGGTAAAAATGGTTAAATTTTACGCATTATTTAGGGAAGTTAGATAGAAAAGACCTCATTTAGGTTGCCAAAAGTAATAGTTAATTAGAGTTCCATTGATTAATTTCAATAATTGTCATTTTCTTTGAAAGACAGGTATTTCCTTTGTTGTTTGACGCACTTAAAAACAGTTGATAAAAGGAGGTTTTAAGTTACGTGCATACCTAAAAAAATAAGAAGAATAGAAGCAAAAAGATTAAAAACAACCTTTATTATAATTGCTCAAGATACATACATACATCTAATAGGTTAATTATGACTGTATTCCTAGGTGTATTCAAGGCGATTTACGACTATGAGCCGCAAACACCTGAAGAGCTAGAAATTAAAGAAAATGATATGCTTTATTTACTAGAGAAATCAGACATCGACGAGTGGTGGACCGTTAAGAAACGGATCATTGGTTCTGATGATCCTGAACCATCAGGGTTAGTGCCTTCCACTTATATTGAAGAGGCACCTGTAATTCGTACCGTGAAGGCTGTTTATGATTACGATCAACCTCAAAATCCAGATGAAGAGTTAGCATTCCATGAAAATGATATATTCCAAGTGTATGATGATAAGGATCCTGATTGGTTGCTTGTAAAGTCTCCAAATGGTGAATATGGTTTTATCCCTGGGAATTACATCGAAGATTCTGATAATGTAAGCGCTGCGCCAGCTACTGCTGCTGCTGCTGTTGCTGTTGCCGCACCAGTAGTTACACCAGCTAACGCCGATGTTTCGACATTCTTACCGCCTCCACAACATAACCAAAGAGATCAGTTTCAATCAGAGGAACAGAGTAATAAAGAACCTGCCACACCTGACAGATTCGCAGAGGAAGATGACAGAGAGGATACACCTCCATCCAAACCGGCAAGGCCTAATGATGCACGTGATAAGGCTCGTTCTAGAGTTTCTTACTCTGCAGATGCCGATGATAGTAGCATGCCAACTGATAGTGGCCGTGATGATCGTCGTGATGAATCTCGTAGATATACCGATGACGATGGTTATAATAATAAAAATAGTAATGATAACCGTGCGAATTATAACATAGAATATCATTCATGGAATGTTCAAGAAATTGAAGGCAGAAAGAAAAGAAAGGCTAAGTTAGTCGTTGGAAGTAATAAGATAAATTTTATTTCGGAAAGTGGTACCCAATTAGAGTGGACCGTTGATAAACTAGTCTCCTATGATAATGAAAAAAAGCACATGTTCTTGGAATTTGTAGATCCTTACAAAAACCTGGAATTGCATACCGGTAACAACGACACTTCAAAGGAAATCATGGCGATCTTAGGGGAAATTAAAGGTGTGTCCCGTGATAAAGGTTTAAAAGAAATTGAAACAGCATCACAGTCCAAGAGAACAGGTAAAATATTATTCGACTTTTTTGGTGAGTCGACTGATGAATTAAGCGTTCAGCAAGGAGATCTGGTTTATATTGTTAATGACAAAAAATCTAAAGAATGGTGGATGTGTGAATCTGTCGAAACGGGTAGAAGAGGTGTGGTCCCAGCACAATTTGTGGAACCTACGAAAGATAAATCATCCAGCAGCTCCGGTGGATTATTTAGTTCAATCAAAAAGATGGCTAAAGGAGGAAGATCACCATCAAAGTCACACTCCAATTCCGTATCTGGTAATGGTAGTTGGAGAGATGACGTAACTCCAGATGAAACTGCGTCTTCCAAGAGTAGATCCAGAGGTGCATCATTTTCAAGTAGAAAAAAGAGATCTGCATCAATGAGTAAACCATCTGATAGCTCAAATAAGAAGAAATTCCCAGATCCTAAGAAGTCTAGATTATGGGTTGATAGAAGTGGTACATTTAAAGTTGATGCTCAATTTATTGGTTGTGCTAATGGTAAGATTCATTTACATAAGGCCAATGGTGTTAAGATAGCCGTTGCTGCAAATAAACTTTCTGATTCAGACTTGGTGTATGTTGAAAATATTACAGGATTTAGTCTTGATAAATTTAAAGTTAATTCAAGTGGTTCGTCTGGCTCTGGTAATAAGGATGCAAGGGAATCAGAACGTGAGAGAAGAAGAAGATTGAGAGAACAAGAGGAGAGAGAGCATGATAGGAGAGTTAGAGAAAGAGAACTGGACGAACTAAAGAAAGCAAGACAATTACTAGATGATGAGAGACTTCGTCTAGAAGAACAGAAAGATTTACCACCTGTCAAACCTCCAAGACCAAATTCAACTGTCGGTATGCCTTCTACATCATCAAGTAGAGGTACTAAGAATAAAACTAATTACGACTGGTTTGAGTTCTTCCTAAATAGTGGTGTGGATGTCAGCAACTGTCAAAGATATACCATTAACTTTGACAGGGAGCAAATGACAGAAGATATGATGGAAGATATTAACTCACAAATGTTAAGAACTCTTGGTTTACGTGAAGGTGATATAGTTAGGGTGATGAAATTCCTAGACAATAAGTTTAATAGAGATACTCAACAAACAGTGGTCCCAACCCAAACAGGCGGTATGTTTACCGAAGCTGATGGTTCATTGAAGAACAACAATGCTAATGTTCAAAATGGTGTTTCACAACAACTCTTGCCACAGTCAACTGCTCCTGCAGCAGCAGTGCCAGTTTCTCAAGACGATGACGCTTGGACTGCTAGACCAGCCGCTAAATCTCAACCTGATCTTGTCTCTGGAAATTCTAACTTCACTGGTTCTATGCAGGACTTGCTCGACCTACAACCATTGGAACCTAAGAAACCTACACCTACGCAGGTCCCTGAACCAAACTTAAACAGTTTGGAGCCGGTAAAAACTGGTAATACTGCCCCAACTACAGCCCCAGTTGCTACATCCATTACTGGAGGTGCTAATTTAGTTCCATTAGATCCATTTAAAACTGGTGGTAACAATATTTTACCAATTGGTACCGGATTTGTTATGATGCCGATCGCTACAGGTGGTCTGATGGCAACCCAAAGGACAGGAGGTTTTGGTATGCCTGCCACTACTTTTGGTGCTCAATTAACTGGAGGTGTGTTACCGGTTCAAAAGACAAGTTCTGGTTTAATTCCTGTTGCAACTACTGGTGGTATGATGCCTCAAACTACTTTTGGAGCGCAATTAACTGGTGGTGTGATGCCACTACAGACTACTGGTGGTTTAATGCCATTGCAAAGAACTGGAGGCATGATGCCACAGACAACATTTGGCACAAGTGTACCAATGGGCTCAGTTCTGCCTGTTCAAAAGACTGCGAACGGATTGATGCCATTGCAAACTACTGGTGGTGCAATGCCATCTACAACTTTCATGAACCCTGTTTTAACAGGAGGTGTTATCCCTCAGACAAGTTTTGTTAATCCAGCTTTAACTGGTGGTATGAATCCAATGATGAACCCAGTTCTAACCGGTGGTATGAATCCAATGATGAACCCAGCTCTAACTGGCGGTATGAATCCAATGATGAACCCAGCTCTAACTGGCGGTATGAATCCAATGATGAACCCAGCTTTAACTGGCGGTATGAATCCTATAATGAACCCGGCCCTGACTGGTGGTGCCATCCCTCAAACAAGTTTTGGTAATCAAATGTCTGGTGGTGCTATGCCTCAGACTGGATTTGGTAATCAGCTAACTGGGGGAGCCATGATGCCACAAACGTCATTCGGTGCACCAATACAACAGACTAACACTGTACCAATGCAAATAACGGGCGGTTTCCAACCTCAATCACAATTTGGTATGACTTTACAAAGAACAGGTGGTGTTGCTCCTATCAATACCGGTGTCAATACCATCACGCAAGGAATGCAAAATACAACTATTTCTCAACCACAACAGTTGCAAACACAACCAACTGGGTTTGGATTTGGTAATGGACCTCAACAAACTCAACAAGGTAGACAGGCAAATATATTTAATGCGTCTGCTGCTAATCCGTTCGGATTTTAATGTATCTTATTCATGATGTGTAAATGTAATCAAAATAATTATCTAATTAAAAGAAAACAAAATAAGCCTTGGCATAATGATAAAATATTAGCGTAATGTTCCTCAAGAAAAAATATGGTTTTTTAATATAAAAAGTTCGATTAAAACTATCTTCATAGTGTATATTTTATGTCCTGAATATAATCAGAGGCAGAATAAATAATAAATATATAATAATAATAAATAAATAAAAAATTGATTGATTGAAGAAAATCAAAGTCAATAATTATATGCATTAGTTTTCAATGTTGTCTCGACCAAATGACCTATTAGTCATGGAATTACAGAGTATTGTAATAAAATTTGATCACAATGTTTACCAGTCTTGGTGAACGATGTCGTAGGTAGTTAATGGTTTTGTGAATTTTTGTTCCTTAATGTCCATTGGAAACTTGGTCAATGAAGAACCACCTTCCCAGAAGGAGTATTTATCCTTTCTAATTTTTTCATACTTAGTAATATAATCTTCAAGTTGTAGGGTTAGACTGATATCGTCGAAACCGTTAACTAGGCAATACTTTCTGAACTCTTCAACTTCAAAGTGAGGAACTAAAACGTTACCTTTGTCATCAGAAATATTTTGGTTTGGTAGATCGATCTTTAGTTGACCACCGTTTCTGGCAATTGGAATTAATTTCTCATTGATAGTCTTAGAATCGACTCTAATTGGTAGCAGACCATTCTTGAAAGAATTGTTGTAGAAAATATCACCAAAGGATGGAGCAATCATACATTTAATACCAAAATCCTTTAGAGCCCATGGGGCGTGTTCTCTTGAGGAACCACAACCAAAATTATCACCAGTGACAACTAAGACTTCAGCATTTCTGTATGGTTCAACATTTAGGACGAAATCAGTCTCTTGATCTTTTCCATTGGCATCCTTTTGGAATCTCCATTCGTAAAATAGACCAACACTTAGACCAGTTCTCTTAATAGTTTTTAAGAATTGTTTAGGAATAATAGCATCAGTATCAACATTGGCTTTGTCAAGTGGAGCAGCGATACCGGTTAGAGTAGTAAATGGGTTCATGCTACCAGCGGTAGCGGTAGCGGTAGCCTTGACTGGAGATGGAATGTCATCAACTTCGTCATCAGCAATATCTTCAGTAGCTTCAGTTGGTTGAACTGGTTCATCATGCTCATATGCGGCATTTTTCAATTCTTCATCTTCATCGGAAGAGATTTCAACCTTAGCAGCTTCTGGCTTGTTGATCTTAAAGGTTCTGATATCGGTGATACGACCGGTAATAGCAGCAGCAGCAGCCATAGCTGGAGACATCAAGTGAGTACGACCCTGGTAACCTTGACGGCCTTCAAAATTTCTGTTAGATGTAGATGCACAACGTTCCTTTGGAGACAATATATCTGGGTTCATACCTAGACACATTGAACAACCAGCTTCTCTCCATTCAAATCCCGCATCCAAGAAAATCTTGTCCAGACCTTCTTCTTCAGCTTGTCTCTTAACTAGACCAGAACCTGGAACTATCATAGCTCTCATAATGTTAGCAGCTTTCTTATAGCCTCTAACAATGGCAGCAGCACTTCTCAAATCTTCAATACGAGCATTAGTACAAGAACCAATGAAGACCTTATCAACCTGAATATCAGTTAATCTAGTATTTGCTTCCAAACCCATGTAATCTAGGGCTCTTACCATACCAGATTTCTTAATTGGGTCGTTAACCTTAGATGGATCTGGAACACTAGCAGAGATTGGTAGAGCATCTTGTGGAGAAGTACCCCAAGTAACAGTTGGAGCAATTTCGGTACCATCTATGACAATTTCATGGTCAAACTTTGCATCAGCATCAGAATATAGAGATTTCCAAAAAGTGACACCTTTTTCCCATTCAGAACCAGTTGGAACTAATGGTCTACCTTTCAAGTATTCGAAAGTAATGTTATCTGGAGCAATCATACCAGCACGAGCACCAGCTTCGATAGACATATTACACATGGACATTCTTGCTTCCATAGATAGATTTTCAATAGCTTCACCGGCAAATTCAATGACACAACCAGTACCACCAGCGGTACCAATCAAACCGATGATATGTAGGACCAAATCCTTAGAGGTAACACCCTCATTTAATTTACCAGTGACCTTAATTCTCATATTCTTACTCTTTGCTTGGATCAAAGTCTGAGTGGCTAGAACATGTTCAACTTCGGAAGTACCGATACCGAAGGCTAGACAACCGAAGGCACCATGGGTGGAAGTATGGGAGTCACCACAGACAACCGTAGTACCTGGTAAAGTGAAACCTTGTTCTGGGCCAATAATATGGACGATACCTTGTCTATCTTCTTGCATACCTAAGTAAGGAACGCTAAAGTCTTTGACATTTTCTTCAAGGGTCTTGACTTGTAGACGAGAATCAGCTTGCTTAATAAAGGAGTCAACGGACTTAAAGTTCTTTCTTGATTCTGTAGGGATATTATGGTCAACAGTAGCTAAAGTGCAATCAGTTCTTCTGACTTTTCTACCTGCATTAGTTAATCCTTCAAAAGCTTGTGGGGAGGTAACTTCATGGATAATATGTCTGTCAATGTACAATAGATATGAGCCAGCTTCGTTCTTGTGAACGACGTGAGCGTCAAAGACCTTATCGTAAAGAGTTCTTGGACCGGTAGACGGAGTGTAGGACATTGTTATATTTTGCAATATATTTCAATACGTGTGTGTATGTACTCTTTTACTTATTTATTTTTGTTAATTAACTTTAAATTAAATCACCTAGATCTAGAAATATTGGGCCCCTTAAAAATTTAAGTGAAAAATTGCCAAATATTTTCAAAAATATATGAAAAAGAGTTTCGATTTTAACGGCTGAGTATAAACACGATGTTTGAGATTATAAATATTAATATTAATAAGAAATAGAGAATACTTGATGCAAAAATTATTTAATAATGTCTACTCATCACCTCGTTGTCTTCTTATATAATACTGAAATATATTGAAATGACTAACTTTTCATGCAAAGCTTTCCCGCTGCCGCCAAAAACTGGAAAATTGTTGCGGTAAAATCAACGACAGCGAACAACTGAGAGGCGATCACGCTGGCCGGTTGCGGTAACGGAGCGGCGCCGGATACCGCTACTGTAAGCGCTACTTAATGGTGAGGCCGGTACCGGCAACATGCCAGCTACTTTGGTTGAACCAGTCACATATCAGGGATACATATATGAGATTAGCCGCCGAGCGTATAGTATTACACTGATTTGGTCTCCTTAGAGGTTGTTGGTATATCTTCACTCCAACATCCAAGTGACTTCGTCCACCTATAGGAATAGGTGTCATCAGGCGAAGCCATTTCTACCACTAATGACTGATCTGTTGGGTCAATTGTACAACTCCTAACACAGGTGTTGACACGCACACGATGACCTTGGATAGGTTTGTTGTTAAGAATTGGTAAAACAGGAATGTTTCGATAGACCGTTTTCATATTTTTTAGGTCCCACACGAAGAATAGACCTCTTTCTGTGAAGGCAATTAGATAATTGTCCTGACTTGTAAGTTTTACAATTTTGTGACCCATTTGTATCTTTGGAGTTTTCAATTGGCCACTACATGAGATAATAATGAGTGACCCATTCGCCGTAGCAAGACACCAACATTTACATTTTGGTATTCCTAGGGCACATAGAATAACTTCTGGGATAAACATCTCTATAGTACGTTGACCCTTCGAGTAACCAAGAACTCTTGTTGGATTCTCCAAGAGTGCCTCAGTATCGAACTGAATTGATCTCTCTACACCGTTATGGATTTCTAATGTATGGAATTCGGACATGTCACCACATTCTCGGAGTACTGTGTCTGTATCTGGTACAATACTTGATGATTCAATATATCTAGTAGATGGTTCATCACTCCATACTTTGTCAGGTGTTAGTTTTGCATTTAGTGTCATTAAGAATTCTGTAGCATTATTTTCGGTCGCTGTATCATCATACTTTGTATTATCCATATTAGTATCCTCTTTGTCAGAACCATTATTTTCATTATCACCATCTCCGGCAACAAATCTATTCCGTGATCTCTCACGAACACCCATTACTAAAGTATGTAGACCAAGTCTAGGTATAGCAACTGAGGAAGTTCCAATTTTCTTCATTAACGCCGAAGGTAATAAATCTGAATTATTCTTGTTGTTTGAATTCAAAGGTTTACTACCCGTAATAGATAGTGATGATATTGATTTCCTTGAACTTTGGGTTGTATTTACCAAATTATTGTTTGAACTAGAGGATGTCGAGGTACTGCCTGAACTTGATATGAGAGTAGGCATTACACGTTTTTTCCCATTTTTAATAACCGTGGTATTTAATTTTGTATCCTGTTTCCTTTTGGGAATAAGAATATTTACTGAACCTTCCCTCTTGGTTGGATCAATGGATAGCCTTTTAGGTTCCATTGAGGTTGAGACAGATTTCCCTATTGTAGTTTCCTTTTTTTTAGGTTTTGATGGAGTAGATAATTGAGGTCCAGAAAATCTGGTATCTAGTTCTTGTAATCTTTTCTTTTTTAAAGTCAGTGCTGTATTTTCCAATTTCAATTGTTTGACTGATTCTGGAAAATCTAATGAATCCTTATCCACACCATATCTATGTAAATGTTTCATGTTGTCTTCAATCGGAATAGCCTTTCCAAGTTCATCTTTTTCGAATGTTATAACAGTAAGTGATGAGTCTAATGAAGAGACGAATAACATATCACCCGTCGGATTCCATGCTAGATCTGTAATAGACTTATTAGCAATATCAAAAGCTACAAATATCGGTCTCATTTTACTTGTACTCCACACTGCTAAAGTCTTGTCTTGACCTGCAGTTGCTACTATTGACTCCACATTTTCCTCCAACACATCGCTGTCCCTTTTCTTATTACTATTATTATTATTATCAGCATTTCCATTAATATTTTTTTTACCATTAGACTTCTGGTCATTACTCTCATATAATCTCGGACTAAATTGGGCCACTTCTGATGGTGCATCATGGCCTATCAAACCAATATTCGTATCCCAGTTACCTCTATTTATAATCGCCACTGAACTAACAGGTCCGTTCGTGGCATTGGGTGCAGCAATATGTTGGCCATCTGGTGACCATGATAACCTCCTAAAGTATGTTGTTAATGGAGATTCCCTAAACGGTTCGTACACAATGTGCTCGATTGTAAAAGAATCATCACCTGTCTTGTGGTATCTAAATATCTTCAACGTTCTATCGTCTGATGCCGTTGCAAAATATTTATTAGCCGGATCAAATACAACACCTTTAACTTGTGACTGATGAACATCTAACTTTTTTAATTTTTCAAATGTTGATCCACTCCATACAACTACAGATCTATCTAGACCGACTGATACTAGAATACTAGAATCTGGTGCCCAACATATATCCTGAATATCATTCTCGTGAGCCACCAGTCTCTTACGGACCGTCCAGCGCTCCTTATCGAATTCTGAGCCAAATATTGGCTGTCCTGATTGTTCTTCATCTAAAGCCCATATTAATAATATTCTATCGTCAGATCCACTTGCTAGGTATTTCCCATCAGGTGAGAACTTTACGCATGTGACAGAACCCGTATGTCTATTCATACTGGCCAATGGTCTTTTCCATTCGGGGTCAATATCGTTAGAAGTTAACTTCGGATCCTTTTGCATGGCCTCAATGACTTTTCGTATAGAATCAACAGACCATATAATGACCTTGCCATCAAGACCACCTGTCGCTATACTCTTCCCATCAGGGCTCACGTCAACTGTATATATCTCATAATGTCGGGATTCTTCCTTATGTGTCAACCATGGAAACTTTAATACTTTCATTCGAATATATATTTGCTATAATACAGGTTGTAGTTTTTATTACTGTTATTAATTTCAAGTAACTCTTACTTTTATCTCCCTTTTAAGTAATGTTTATATTTCTTTATTTGGTGTCTCTTTATTCTCTTCGAGCTTTTTCTGCTTTATTTTTTTTTTTTTCACCTTATATGTAAATTTCAACCATCTACGTTTTTATATGGCGTTTATCAAGATGGCTAAACAATCAAAATTCAGTCTGAGAAAAGTAAATAACCAGATTGAAATGCAATCAGAAATTGAATGTGTTGTAAAGGGTATTATATTTGTATAGAGGTTTTAAATAATTTTTATATTGTCTATTTATATCTTAACAAGTCACCTGTACTCTTAATTTCGTTCTCTTTACGCTTAAAAAGATGATTTCTTCTGGAGTTGCACATAGTACTATATTCCAAGATTGAAGCTATTTTGTTCAACTGATCTCTTCCAGGTCCCATGAATTTCCCATTGCTATTGTTCTTTAATAATAGTATAACTAAGTAACGTAACCATAATAAATTTGTTTTGGGTTCAAAATTAATCCATGTTGATTCACCGTTAAAATATTGTCTCATATTCTGATACATATCGAAAGCATATTCTTTTTTATTTTGGTAGAATATAGGATGATCCAATCTCTTGTAAAATGTTTGGGGGTTTGGTGAATTGACCGATTCTGCGCGGCATGTTTCCATATCACAAAGTGTTACATTACCGCTACTATCGATCAAGATATGATCTAAGGTCAAGTTTCGATGTTCAAATTTAAATTTAGTCTCTGTAACATAGAGGATTGAGACACATTGCCAAAATATGTTTAGACATTGTGACCAACTATGAATGGAAGTTGCCTCTAATGATGTACCATGATCCTTAAAGAATAAATATAAAGTCAGCTTCTCTTCTTGTGTAGGACTAGACGATTTGTGAACATAGGATTGTAATAGAACCGGTAACCCAGGTGTCCCATTGGTTAATTTCAATATCATTAATTCATTAAGAGACATTGTCTTTTCTGAGGAGTTTAAAGACAACTTCTTACAGATAACAGTTTCGGTGGGATCTCTTGTTGAAATCATCCTCCATACTTTGGCAGTTAATTTTAGAGAGTTTGTACTGGAGAGAATCTCTAAATTAGAGTTATCTGCTTGTTTCAGGTCAATATCTGTCAAAACATATTTAATAGTAGTGAGATTGAGGACTTGGTTTAATATAGTTTCATCGAACTGTTTCCTGTTTACTGGTGTTGCTGCATTCAATGATAGTAGAGACGTAGAATTCCTTAACTTAGCTCTAATTTTTTCACGAGATACTTCATCTGGTATTGGTAACGAAATACCATTGTTGGAAGTTGTTCTGTTCATACTGTTACCACCAGAACCTACTGATATTAAACTTGATCCATCGTCATTTGTAGTATTTGACTTCCTTCTTGATTTAAATTTCTTAAGAGATGAATATGACGTTTTATGTTTTAAACTAATAGACAAACTTGAAGATGATCTCTTATTGTTAATTGATTGTCTACGTTCTGAAGTGCTACCAATGTTGCTACTGTTGCCGTTATTCACTGTAGCAGAATCACTCGAAAAAAATGTCTTGTGAAAGTCTGTGAATGAAGTTCTGTTACGAATAGAGTTATTGGTATTTCCATGACCATTACCAATAGTAGATGAGTTGCTAATTATTGAAATTGCAGAGCTATTATTTCTGTTATGGTTTAGGTTATGAGGTGTAGCTTTGTTAATATTCAAAGAATGTGTAGAGATTGATTTCGATATTTCGTTTGTCGATTTCTTCCAGAATTTCCATTTTCCAGGAGTTGAGTTGGAAAGATTATTATTGCCGTTATCATTATTATTGATGTTATTGTTATCATTATTATTACCAGTAGGGTTAATTGTGTTGTGAGAATATATTGAAGCTGATTGAAAAGAATGTCTGTTGCTCACAGGTTGCATAGAGCGACGGTTTCTAAGTTGGATATTATGTTGTTGTTGTTGTTGTTGGTGCGTTGGTGTCTGAACATTCAATGGTTTCAATGGTACTCTGAAATGAGATGATGACGTTGAAGATGTTGTAGATGGTCGATTATGTGTAGATGGAATAATGGTTTTTTGGTTCTTAATATTGGAATCCATATTTTTATTATGCGGTAGTATGTGTATATTTTCTTTATTATTATCTATTCCTACTTCTTTATCGCTAATAGAAATTTTGTTAAACAATTGTCTCAAAGATGCACCAGTAGATGATCTCTTTATCGATGAAGATCTTGAATCCTTATGATTAGATGAAGCGCCACTGTCTCTCTCTCTTTCCAGATGTTCATTTACAGATGATTGCGAAGCTGATGATGTTGATATAACCCTCTTAGAACCACTAGTTATGCTATCCTTGGTATTGGTGTCCATTGTAAATGAAGACAGCATGGACCATCTCTTCTTAGAAGAAGAACTATGTGAATGGTTAGATATCAGGGACCACCTTTTCTTTTGTTCTCCATTTGATTTTCTTTCACTACTTTTCCTTGTAATATTTGACACCGAAGATATCTTTCTCTGAGGAGTTTCAGTTGAATGGTGTGATGTTGTCATACGTACTGCCGTTGTGCCTACTTGGGAAGTCGTTTGATTTGAGATAATTTTGTGAGCAATAATACTGGAACCATATGACTCTGTCTCATCAATATCATCCTCGTCAGAGGATGATACCACTAGAGCAATGAATTTATGATCATCCATTGCATACTCATCAAAAGAATTCTCCATCTCTGTGGTCATCTTGGAAAGTTTCTCTTTTTCTAAATACGAACTGTAAAAGTGCTCTTCTCCTTCTCCCTTCAATGTCCTTTCTGTCACTCTTGAAATCGGTGGATAGATCGCCAGTCGAATACCCTTGCATATGAATAGATATATATATATATATATATATATATATATAAACGTGGAAGCAATCGATTCCATTGTCTCATCCCTTCCTCCTGCCCCCTCCCAGTTGGGAAAAGTGAGATAGATAGATGGTTAGATGGGTGTTCTTTGCATTGTAGAAAGGAACTTTCTTCGCGCTGATGATTCTGTGATTGTTGACATATTTCCTAATTGGGACGGTTTGTTATGTATATCCGGGTGACATTGTTGAACAGTTCAAATATCTGGTATATATGCCCCAAAATGAGATATTCATAATGGTATTATCACCGTAATGATTGCTCTACGGTTACTAGTTTGGTTTGGTTGAAAAAGGACTGTTGGAGTTGTCTGTAAATTACAATAATCTTTGATGTTATAATTACCCGCTCGTACAAGGCGATGTTCCGGCTGGTTTTAATTAGTATTATCTGAATTACGTAACGAAACTTAATAATAATATATAAGAGGAAAAGTATTTATATGGAAGATTACTAAAGAAGGAAAGTACCACTACCAAAGGGTTTGAAAGGAGAGAATAAGAAGAAGCTCAAATTGGTTCTATAAATAATAAAGCAGACAGTATGAGCCATCATTCAAATAGTGACGATGATGATGACGATTTTGGGAATTTTTCAGACGCCTCATTTGAATCTGAAGATACTACGACACAATTGACAGAAACTTTGGTTAATTCTGCATTAGATAAATTGTTTGGAAATGAATCATTCCATTATAAAATAGATCCTCAAAATAATGACGATAATCCTAATAAAATTTTGGCAGGTCTGCTGGCGGACGAACGACCAAATGTAATTTATAATCAGTTAGTTGATAGTGATAATCGTGATATTCCTGCATTTATATGGAATCGATCAAATCTAAGGTCTACTTTATTGCATATTTTACGATTAAAGGATCCCCAAACTGCATTAGACACTAAGAATACTGAGCGTATTGATAGTCAAGAAAAACATTTGTCAGCTGTCACAATGGATGATTCATTATATGTTAAAGTGATGGATTTAGTGAAGGATATAGAGAAACCTTTGAAGGATAATACATTGATATTAAGAGAACAATTTGATTTAGCATATATGCCTCCATTGACTCAGCCATCATTGGCTGCTGATTTGAACCGTGAATTAAAAGAAAGGATACCATCATTACTTGGTGAGACCAATAATAATGAGGAATATCATGATATGTTATGTAATGCAATAGATTTATTGATTTTGGAATTACGATCATTGTATGAAAGACAATTAGAATTGGAAGCGGATAAACAAACGTATGAGCGAGTTATTACAAATTTATCAGGTCATACGCAACGACTCCAAAGAGATGAAATTGCAATGTTTAATAAAAAAAAGACACAATACAAGAGGTGGCATCGTTTCTCCTGGGGTGGCAAATAATACTTAAAAAAGGGTAAAAATCGTAGATATATACATATTATTAATAGAATTTATTATTATTATTCTTATTATTCTTAATCTTCTTCATTAAAGAAAAAATGAAAAAGAAAATAGTATCAGGTATTTACAGTAGAGAAGAGTGTCTTATATAAGAAAGTATTGCAATGATATAATTTAACTTCATTTCTTATAATCATAATACCATAATTTCCTTGGTGGATAATCTGTTGGTACTCTCATTTCCATTGGGAATACTTTCCCTGATTCATCAATATTAGCTTGATTATATAATTTTGGCGAAATATCTTTTAATATTGTCATGGCTTCATCCATTTTATTATATTGTAATTTTAACATAGTTTGGCGTTCATTTTGTAAAATGTCTTGATATGTATTCCAAGCAGTTTGAATTGTTTGATGTTTTATTAAATCTTCTTTTGATAATTTTAACATTTTTGGTTGTTTTTTACGTGCAGATAGCACACTTAATTGGGTAATAATTCTTTGAGTTTGTGGTGTAATACTTGAACTACCCTTTGATTTCGTTCTCTTATATCTTACTTGATTTAAAGATTTGACCCATGAAGTCATTATATTTTTTTGGTTGCTCTTCACACAACTGACAGATAACATAGTGTACTCTCCTTTTCTTTTTTTTTCCTTAACTCCTAGTAATAAGTTATATCTTGTTATTTGCCTATTAGTTCCCGGTGCTAGTCAAGTTCAAGTTCACCTTTAGCCCTTTTCTTCAGCGTCCAAACCTCTTTATTCTAACTACTTTTATCTCTTCCAGGCTAACTCCGTCAACTGAAGTTAAAGACCAAAAGAACTTTCCCAATAGAAATGGAAAAAGCAAAAAAATAAAGGGCACGTGGAAATCACATGACCCTGAATTAAAAAAATCTCCGCCGACGGAGATATATTTTTTTCTCTCAGAAAGAAGAAAAGAAGAAAATTTTGTCATCGTCGGCGTTGCTGTCCTCTGCGGGGTTTTCTTACCGACATTTTTCTATTTTGTGTGAGCATTTTGAAAAGAAAGCATTATGTGTCATACTTACTTAAGACAACGGTGAAGCTATTAGCAATGAGGTGTGACCGTTATAGGCTTTGTTGTTACCTGTGAAAGGGTGTGAATTGTTATTTATTACTAAGTTGATGGTTTACGTACAAAGATCAGCTTAGTTGCTCATCTAAGTATGACACATTCTTTAAATCTCTATACATTTTCACTTAGTTTTGCTCTGTTTTTAAACTAATTATGAGTAAAAGGTGTGCCTTTGTCTGCTCATTGGAAAAGTTATCTTTATGGTAAATTACACACATCATTGAATTTTGATTACTGTAATGTTCTCATATGTGGTATATACTAAGTTTAATTTTGACTTGGATAGTGAGTGGTCCGTCTGCTATTACTTATATATATAAGGGTACTTAGCTTTTCCCTTTATTTTAATTTACTTGTTTGTATACTCCGAATATTATGTTCCTTAACTTTTTTTGGTATATGATCTGCACTACAATTATTATTAAATAGTTATATATTGCTAATTATTATTATACGTCATTACACTTTGTTTTTGTTTTGGGGCCTACTGTTTAATAATTTTTAACACTCCCTTTTTGTGTTAGTTTATTTCTTAATATTACCAATAATAATATATTTACCCATATACGAAGGTATTGTATATATATTGTTATTAAAAAAAGATATTAATAATAATATCCTCAATTTTTCAATTTTATTTCCACTAAGCTTATATTTTTTTTTGTGTTTTCTTTTACTTTTATTCCTTATTATTACAATGACAGCATACTTAATACATATGACGCAAGAAGAACATACGAAGGTCCTCCCTAGTGACCCACCAAGTTATGAAGAAACTGCAAAAAAAGATGAAGTAATGTATAGAGAAAATTATAAACATTTTACAAGTTATCATGAAGCTGTGACATTTATTACATCTAGATTACAATCAAAATCAAGGCGGTTACAAATTCAGAATAGCGAACATCATCATCAAACTTTTTCAAGTCCTAATAACACAAATTAAGATGCTGCTGCTTCCCTTTTTTGTGAACTTTACATACATTCATACTTCTTTACATACTGTGTTTTATTTTCTTTAATGACAATTATATTCCTTCTATACATCATCATTTTCTTTTTACTATTAGTATTTTAAATGCAATTGTGTTTTTTAATATTTATATTTAGGTGTATTTAAATAATTTATTTTATGCTCTCTCTTCTGAAATTACACATCCTAAACCCATGAATGCTTCTGTTAATACACGTTCATATATAAAGTCTGTTCTGAAACCTGAAGCAATATAATCTTTCCTTTTCTCTAATTCTTGAACTAATGGATCATTATATTTAGTCTCATCAACCTCAAACCGTTGATGTAAATCACGATCACCATTGAATGGTGTATAAGGTATTGAACTCTTAATACGATTATTTTGACCCATATTATTTGCAGCGAAATATGGATTATCCTTTAATACACGATTTAATTCTTCAAGTTTTCTTCTTGCTGATGATTTCTTTAATTTCACAGTATTTTTAACACCTTCAATAACATCCGTTGTATCATTTCCTGATGAACTCATTAATCTATTGACAATTTCTTTCTTAGCCCATTCTTTATTAAAACGATCTTCTTCTTCAATTTGTCTCTCCAATAATTTTTTCTTTAATTTCATTTCTTTCTCAAATTGTTGTCTTTGACTGAAATTTTCAATATCCTTCTTACTACGTTCAATATTATTTAAAATCAATTGTTTATTTAATTCTTCGTAAGTTCTTAACCTTTCTTCTGTCTTTTCAACATCAACACCATGATCTAAATTATAAACAATATCTTCAACATCTTCTAAATATTTATTAAAATCATCTAAATTACCATTAAAGTCATCTATCGTTTTATTAAATACATTGAATACACGTTTTCTAATGTCAACTTCTTTTTCAACACCAACATCATCAAATACTTGAGTCTTAAATTTATTCTTTCTTAAAATTTTATCACAACCTTTATATGGACATTGCGCAGGACCAAGACTGAAAATACGATCCACACAATTTTCACAAATCTTATGATAACATTCAGGATTCACTAAAAACTTTAAATCAGGAGATAAGTATCGATCTGTCTTACAAATCGGACACATATCTTTGTTATCATCATACTCATCGAGACTACCGGAAATGGTCTGCGTACTCATTTTTTGAAGTTACTAGTATACTGTTTATAATTTTTATTGCTAGCTAGTTGAAAATGCAAAGTATATGTAATGATATTGTATATTATATACCTTTTGTTTTGTCGTCTCCTTCTTTCGAAACGTCTTTGTTTCTTGATTTAAATGATCCTTATTCTTATGTAATACCTTTTTTTTATATACATATTTTAACAAAATATTATTTCAATCTTTTTTCGCTGTGCTAACATATTTTCACTTTTTTTTGCTTTGTTCAATAATATATTAGAAGCATAGTGAAGAGCAACAATTAATATGTTATATTAGTAACAGAAACAAGTTTTGATTGTTGTTTTGTTAGATAGTAGACTCTAACTTATCAATTAGTTTGTTGTGTATACTTGGAAGCAATGCAATAGATGAATATTTTTAAGAAAGGAAGAGGATTATGCTATTTAAATCAAATTGATTGTTCTTTCGATTTTAGAAATAATAGATTCTTTAAATTAATAGTTCCTACAATATTTGTATGTCTATTGATCTATGGAAGTTGGGCATTCATTCATAAATTATGCATTAATCAGTTGTATAATAAAAGTGACAAGAGGGCCACTGGAATTGCTTTGATTGTTACACATGGTTGCTTATTATTGATAGATTTTTATCTATGGTTTCTAATTGTCACTCGAGGACCAGGCATTCAACCAATAGTTCCTACATTTGAAATTATTGAAGATAGTAATGAAGAGACTAATAAAGACGTAATAAGGCCTCCGAGTATCTTTGAATGTAATGTTCAAGGGTATCCGATATGGTGTCCGTATTGTGGTTCAGTTAAAGCATTTAGATCACATCATTCGAGATCAACTGGTTCATGTGTCCCTAAATTTGATCATTATTGTTCTTGGTTAGGCTCAGTAATTGGACAAGATAATTATAAAATGTTTCTTCAATTTTTGATATATATTAGTATCACATTTGGTATTATGTGGATATCTACGATAATATGTTATTTAAAAAATTTTCAAGAACGTAACCATGATGGTAATTTGATAGTGATTGTCATCCTTGCAGGTTTAGGTTTTTTCTTCACTACTGGTTTACTGGGATCCCATATTTATTACATTGTGGCAAGTAATTTGAGATCTATTGATATAATAGCCTTGAAGAGTCAAACAATGAGAGATAAAATCGTTTTTATTTCTATTTGGGATGAACAGACGAAAAAACGATATGTAGTCGAGATCACACGAGAACAGTATTGTCAATTCTGGGATATGGGTTCTGTATACGGCAACCTGAAGGACGTATTTGGATCGAATATATGGACTTGGCTAATACCAAGTATAATATTTACCAAACATAGACGTGGATCTCAAACTCAAGACATTGAAGGGTTAGAAAATATACTGGATCAGTATAATGTTACAGTTAATGACATGTCGATTGAAAGGATAAAGGATAAGATAAGACGTGGAGAGTACGTTTGTATAATGGATGCATTTGGGGATTATGATAGAAAATCCGTATAAATAATTTTTATGTAAAGGAATAAAACTTGTTTTAATAAACACCTGCCATAATTCATTTGTGTAATTATAGACGAATGTTTACTTGATTCTTTCACTTTGCAATAGTTCTATTGAATATCAAATGCATTTATTTTAAAATTATCTTGAAAAATATTTGATTTCTCTGTCTTGTTTACTAATTGTTAAAAATACGGCAAACCCTAACTTTGTTAAATTAGGGAATATATGTGAGATCTAAGGGAAATATTTTCAAAGTTATTGCTTTAAAGGTTGAGTTTGGATTCAATACTATAATAAAGCCTCTAAGATACCTCCAAATGATTGTTTACTTAGCACTATTTGTTCTTATTAGTTCTGTAGAACTTATCTCTATTGTTAGCGCCAAACTTAGGGTTTAGGTGTGCTCCAAAAAATGGCGACGCTCCGTCAAGGACAACTGGACGAAAAAGGAAATTAAGTTTGTTTATTATAAACAAAGCAATAGTTTCGTCAATAAACAGATGTAACTATCTAAACACATAAGAAGAAAACCACACTGTAATTTAGTTAATCATCAAGCAAACATTTATTTGGATAGTTCTGTAAGATAATCAGAGATCATTTATAAGTCTTTTGATATCGTTAACACATCATTCAGTTCTATTTATTTTCCAAGTATGAATTACTTAGAACCTAATTTCGATCCAAAGGAATCGAAAGTTTCAGAGTTGAGAAGAATCCTTGCGGAAAACAATGTCGGATATCCATCTAAGGCCAAGAAATCTGTCCTAATTAAGCTATTTGACACTTCTGTCAAACCCAAGGTTGGAGATTTGAGGAAAAGACAAAGTGTTGGACCAAGTTCTGAAGGCATCGAAAAAGTTAAAACTAAAAACGGTATGAAAGTTAAATCCCCAAAGAAGAGGAAGAGAAGTAGAGATGCAAGATTAAAGGAAGAACAAGAACAAGAAGATTCTCTTAAGAAAGGAGAAAGAGAAGAATTTTCCATTGATATTGTTGATATCGACGGTGACATCAAGATGGAGCTTTCGCCAAGAAAATCACCAACAAAATCAAAAAAGACAACAGATACTTCTGATGAGAGTTCCAAAAAGAAGAAAAGAAGAAAAAATCAGAAAAAGAGTCAAGATGGAAATCACTCGAAGACTGACATTACTAATTCTCCAGAAAAATCTTTAATAATTGAAAAATTTGAGAGCAATTCGACTTCTTCTGATTCTTTAAATACAACCTTTAACCAGTTTGCTGAAAATGAGGAAAAGAATATTTTCAAAAGTGAAAATGATTCAAAATCCACCAAGACTTCTCGCAGAACACAAGCACCAGATATTACCAAATTAATTGTTTCTGAAGAATTCAAGTCTAAATTGGAGGATGCCATGGCAGCCCAAGATTCACAAGATTCAGAAAGTATTCCTGTTGAAGTTAAGTCCGAGGAAGAACAATCTCCAGCTGAAGCTAAATCGGATGTTGAACAAGTCCCAGTTGATATCAAATCTGAAGAAGAAGAAATTCCTGTTGACGTTAAGATTGATAACGCTACTGAGTCAGTTGAAGATGTAACAAAGGACATAATTGCAACCAATGACAATAGCGAAAGTAAGCAAGGCAAAAAACCTAAAGGAAAGAAGTGCTTAAAAGCTGCCCTAAAATTGATTTCCAAAAGTTTGTATTTTTCAGCAGTAGCTTCTGCGGTTTTGCTTTCTGTTTGGGGTCGTGAACAAAGAATCCAAGTTGGATTTTGTGGAAATGAACTCGCATTAAAATCTATTGCAGGTCGTTTCCCAGAGAACCATACCTTTCAACTTATCGATCAGTATTTAGAAAAGACTATGAAACCAGATTGTTTACCATGTCCAGAGAATGCCGTATGTTCATCAAAATTACAAATGGAATGTGTAGACGGTTTTAACTATGCACAATCACCATTTTCGTTGGGTGGATTAATACCAATTCCAGGTAAATGTATTCCTGACGACTCTGAGGAGAGAGCGTTTACCAAGGTGGTCGATTACATCATGAAATATTTGAGAAATAAAAATACCGCTGTTGAATGTGGCAATGGTGAAAACGATATGGCAAGTGGTATTTCCGAGGAAGAACTATATGAGTACGTTTTTGAAGATATCTCTGAAGAATTTGAATTATCAAAAGAAAAGATTAGTCAACTATGGTCCGTTGCCCTTGAGAAAATCAATGACTTCCCAGAAGTTAAGCGTTTTTTAGTTAACGAGGAAGCTGAAAATGATGCGGAACAAGAAAATTCTTCTAAAAAGGTTGGATTTTTACGTTCTAATTCTAGAAAGGGATTGTCTCTAAAATGCTTGTATGATCATGAATTTAAGAAATTCTATTTCGAATACCTACTAATAATCTGGGGTGTAATTGGTACTTTATTCTCTTCATTCTTGTTAAAAAGATCATGGGAGAAAAATAGTGAGAAAAATGCAGAGGTCGATACTTACGTTAAAAGAGCTGCTGATATTTTGAAAAAGAATGCCCAATCTAATGAAGATGTTCCATTTTTACATACTTTACAACTTAAGGAAGAGATATTATCTGATATTACTGATCTAAATAAAAAGAACCAAATATGGGATCAACTTATCGGAAAACTTGAAGAGGACAATACCAATATTTCTTCGTCCCAAACCGAGATTCAAGGTGAAATACTTAAGTGTTGGACTTGGATCGGTGATGTTGACATGGAATAAGTCTAGAAGACCACTAATTTACCAATATAATTTAACAGGATCTAGAAATCTTGATTTAATTGTTTGTATTTCTACCAAGTACAATAATTAAATAATTGTATGATATGTAATTTTATATAAGACAATCAATATTAAATTAACAATACGTTGGGCCATTCCAATATGCTATATTATGTAGGAATTTTATTAGTACAGCACCGTAATGCATGGCCTACATGTGCAAAAAAATGTCTTTTATTGTATTGCCATAAAAATAATAACAATAAAAGAGAGGAGCATATTGGTCACTATTGTAATGGTTTCATCCTTGAAGAATTATGAAATAAGGAATCCTTGCACCATGTAATTGAAACAATATATACATTTCAAAGAATGCCTGACATAAAATGAATCCCAACCCTTCCAGAAAGAAAGAAATTAAAACAGTCTTCAAATGTGGATACATACTTTCTTAAAATACTCTTTTCTTTTTTTCATATTTGAAGAGCTCTTTTCATGCAGGTAATAGTTTAACTTCTCTCAAATAGAGCACAGATTATGTCAACTCATGCCAACTATTCCGGGTAGTAACAGAGCACCTATAGATCTTGCTGTAAAACCATGCATAAAAATTAATTATGGTAAAATTTTATCAATTCTCTCTCCGTCTATTTTGTGTGACAGCAATAGAGGCAACAGTGTAATTACCGCAATAGGTAATTACACGATTTGTTTTCCGAAACCTGAATCTCGGATGACAGACGCAAATTTGATTGACCTCAAATAGTGTTACTATTACTATAGTAAATCTAAACCTCAAAAGTGCTTTTTGAGATGGTAAAAATCTCAAAGATCTAATAAATATTATTACTGGATGTCACTGCGACACGATGAGTTATAAACAGTTTCCGATAAATTATTCGAGAAACCTCAATGGAATTTCTTTTTCTTGACAAGGGTGATATGAATGCTTACTTACAGATACATATATATAAGTAATTACTATCAAGTCACATAATATGAAGCAAATGATACCAACAAAACCTGCCTTTTCGAAATAAAGCGTAAAATCAATAGAATCGAAGTATTTAAAATGACCTTTTTAAAGTTATGGCTATTTACACTCATAATCTCGAACTTCGTTGCTGCTGACGTTTCGACCTACTCTATCACATCCAAATTTACGTCTACTTATTGTAGAAATTGTGTGACAGTTACCTCGACCATCTCAACACCTGCAACTTCATCTGAAGCTACAAATACGCCACAGTCTGTTCCTGAATCTTCATGTATTGCAACTGTGACATCTTATGTTACAGTCCATGATACTGACACCGTAAGTATCGGTTTTACCGAAACTACTACTGTAACCGAAACTGCTACAATTACTATACCTGCAACTACTACTGTTACTGAGACAGACTCAACAACAACTTTAGTAACCCAAACTGAAACTAATAGGGAGCAACTAACCGTTACTAACCACGTTACGGAGAGTGACTTGATAACTAATACAGTCGATGTGACAAAAACGATAATAACTACAATCGTAGAATCTGACCAACAAGATACAACCTTGACATCTTACGTTACAATTACTAATGTTCAAAGCATTAAATCTACCCAGGTAGAAACATTGACCAATGTAGTAACTTCTACGGAAAAAGATATGTCCGTTGTTGAAACCACAAGTACTCTATTTACCATAATACCAACTACTACAACAGCTACAGAATTAACGACTCAAACTAACGAGGTAATAACTACTAATACTGAAGTAATGACATCAGACATTTTTACAACAATAACTAAGGATGTTGTCAACACTTTAACTACCCAAACAACAAATGTTGTTACGGTTGTTACAAAGGTTACTGACACTTTTGAAATAACTTCAACTTCGACCTTTACAACAGTGGAAAATATCACTAACATATTCGTTACAACTATGGAAACAACTACAACTGTAACGACGGAATATCAGACAACAAACGCCATCACCCAAACAACTGACGTTACACATTTGGAAACATCTACAATATTTGTCTCCCGTATTGTGGAAAGTACAAGTATTGTTCCTACGTTTACAACTTCAACTGAAACACAGATAATAGTTATTACATCAGTAACAGATATTACCAGTTCAATTTTACTGACAAACACATATACAACAATTATTCCTACAACTAGTACCTCAATATCCACTGTGACATTTACAGATAGATCACTCGAGGTAATAACGTCGACCAGGGTTATCCCAGTAACAACGAATATTACGCAAACTTTAACAACCGAATCAACTATCTTTACCACCATACCTGTAACTTCAGTTCTTACCTCAACAAAAGACCAAACAAATATCATAGAGAGAGTTCAAAATATGACGAATCATATTTCTACTACCGATACTTTGACTTCCTACCAAACATTATTTGCAACTGAAACAAAAACTATTGAAACTGTCATACCTGTTACTTCAACATCAACAACTGTTGTAACAAATACTGATACCTTACAGAGTACAGCTTTAACAACTAAGATAATCCCCGTAACTACAGAAATCACGAGCACGTACATCGAGGAAGTAACATCAACTCAGATTGTTCCAACTACTCTTTTTGTTACCCATACTGACTTAACCACCGAACGTACTACAGAAACTTCAGTATCTTTAATTAATGAGACCTCTCTAACAGTATTGACTAAGACAGAAGACATGACATTATTCACAACTCTTACAAATACAATAGAAACTATGGTCCCTGCTACATCAACGTTACTTCAAACGATAGTGATAACTGATAAATCTTTAGAAATTTCGACAACAACTGTGGCGGTTCCAGTAACAACTGAAATCACAAGTACGATATTTGAGGAAGTGACTTCTACCACAATTACACCTTCCACAGTAATAGTGACGAGTACATTTTTGTCTACAGACATACAGTCAATAACTGAAACTAGTACTGCTTTGATTAATGAAACCATCTTAACCACACAAACATACGTTAATAATGTAACCAATGTCAAAACTAGCACAGAGACATATACAACTATTGTTCCAATAACAACATCAGTAATTAAAACTATTAGTATTACTGACGAATTACTCAAGGCGGAGACTTCTCTCACAAGGATTCCTGTTACAACAGAAATTGTAAGTACCGTTATTAATGAAATTGAATCGACGTTGATTATTCCGACTACTGTGGTTCTCACAAATACTATAACCGCTACTGATCACACAACCGACATTATCGTATCAAGGGTCCACGAAACCGTATCTACAACAATAACTAATGTTGAAAATGTGACAAATTTTATCACTCAAACTAGTACCTTAGAAACAATTATCCCAGTCACTACAACTAGCTCCAAATTAGTAACCATAACTGACAAATCTCTCATGGTTCAAACATCGACACTAATCATACCTGCAACATATATGTCTACAAGCACATATGTGACCGAACAAACTTCGATACAAATTATCCCATCTACCCAATTAATGACATCGGTAACTGTTGAAACATCCCATGTCACTAATACTAATTTAGTTAATTCTACATCAATCACGACTTTAACGGATAAAAGCATGGTTATATCTACCTTTGTTAAAACGTCCGAAACTTTAGTGACAGAGACCTCATATGTTACCTCTATGGTTGTTGTTAACAAAGAAATTGAAAGTATTATCCCAATCAACTCAACCTCAACGATCTTAACAACAATTATCGATGAGCAGAAGAAAACGGAAACAGTTTTAAATAGTATCTCTATTGTGACAGCAACTACTGTTACAACCGTGGTCCCAATAACTTCAACAACAATTATACCACAATATAGTCTGGCCACAAAATTAATCAATGTGACAAGTGTCCAAAACAGAACTTCGGTGGCTATTATAACAGAGACTTACGAGCAATATATCCCGATTACGTTTAATATTACATCTGTTGTTTCAAAGACCGATGAATTTTCCAATATCATTACCGCCACAGTAACTGCTCCGTTGATTACTAGTAAAACGGTGACTCAAACTAAATTGGCGAATTCTACAGTAATTGTACCTGTGACATATCCAACAATATTAACCATAAATTCTTCTGAGAGCCCTTCATTGTCATTAGAAGTGACTTCCTCTCAACAATTGTTTAAAGAAAGTTCAACCTCAACAACTTTATATGTTAGTACCGATAAAACTATTAACACTGACACCTCTGGTAATAGTCCATCGACAAGAACAAGTTCTGCAAATATATTGGTAACTACAGAAACCAAATCAGTAGTAAGCCAAAGTAACAATCCACAACTATTGTCATCAAATACAAATATTATGAGTTCCATACCTGGGGCTACTACAACCAGTGAACCAAATAGCAGTAAACTAGTTACCAACTCTGTCGCTAAAGAAACAAATGTCAGTTTGGGTACAACGACTGTAATTATCGACCAACCAATAGTCTCAACAAGTTCATCATTTACTGGCATTAACCAACTTACCCAAACGACTACTGTACAAGTAGAAGTTCCAAATAGCTCTGAAAATACATCACCTTCATACAATAATCAATACCCATATACTACTACAGGAACTTTATCTAAAACATCAATAATTCCTTCATCTGCAACATCTTCTCAAAGTATTATAGTACAAACAGGTGCATCTAATAAATTTAATATTCCTAGTTTAAAGATAGTCTTCTCTTTGTTATCTTTGATACTCATTTTGTAATTTTTAGATTATTCTTAACCCCAAAATTTTTGTTCTTTGCAAAAATATTTTGTAAATTATTATAGTTTTTTAATAAAGGCATGTCTGATTTTTTTTATAATTGATATTTATTTAAGTTTATCATATTTTTTACATATATATATATATATTTATACTTTTTGAATATTAAAATTTTTTAGTAATCTAATGATTATTATTCTAAGTCATCTAAGATTTTCTTTATATCCCAAATTCTATTAGCCATGACGTCTACATCGCCATTCACCTTTCTAATGTATTCATTAGATAATTCCACACCAATACTATTTTTAATAACTCTTTGTAAAGATTTAATATTGAAATATTTGTTACCATTATCATAATCGAAGAATTTTCCATCCTTAATTACTTGTGCTGCTTGTAAAAACGCTAACAGAGATTCTCTTAAAGCTATTTCAGTAGAGGTATCCAATTCAGGTAATCTTACTTGGAAAGGAGTTGAGATCATTAATACTTTATGTGTATCCTTTGAATGATATCTAAATTCATAAATTCCTACTTCATAATTTAATAATGAAGCATCGAAAATAATTTTACCACGAATGAACTCATCTGTGCGTTCAACAACATGATCTTTAGTATGTACCCAATGTCCAAAAGATGGGACACGAGTAAACTCACGATTATTTCTGGTACTTATGACATTATAAAGACCAATCCAATCGTTGTCATCATATAGGTCTGTTGGTAATTTCCAATCGATTTCAATTGGATCAGGAACCACTGAACAAGCTTCTTCATCATTTGCTAAATTCAATTCAAATTCACAATTCGGTGTTAATCTAGAGGTAACATTTTTAATTGCATTTTCGATCACATTTTCCCAATCTTTCGCATTATTAGTTCTCTTATTAAAATCATCATGATCTTTTGTAATCTGTGAACTTGTAGTTGTTGTAGTTACCACTGGATGATTTTCATTATTATTTAAGATAGATCTCATAATAATATGTTCAATATTATCAACAATCTCTGATACACGTTTTAAAGGTTTTAAGGATAATAAAGTCTTTCCAACACCACTAATTCTTTGTTCATTACCATAAAGTTTTTCCATATGTGGAGTTTCAACAAATTTAACCAACATAAAATTTGAAAATGTCCATAGACTTGCTAGAATTATATTATCTTTAGCAAAATTTGTCATTAATACCGTACCCCAAATCCCAGCAACACCAAGGATAGCTTCTGGATTATTTAAATAACGATAAATCCCTTCTGAAGTTAATTTTCTTGATGTAATATAATTTGATAAAAAGAAATCACCATAGAACCAACCAAAATCAGAAATTGCATCTCTAATTTCTGTATCACACCATACTTGTAAAGCACATAGTAATAAACCAAAGATTAATTGAGTATAACTTTCTTCTTTGAAAGGTATCATATGAACATTATTAATAGTTTGAATAGTTAATAAAGTGTATGAGATAACTAATGAAAAATTGTAAATAAATTGCCATTGTTGAAATGAGTATAATTGAGTATAACCATTTTTCATAAATAATTTTGTAAACCATTTATCTTCTGATTGTTTATAAAGAATTGTACTAACGATAATCCATTCAAAAAACTTAATTGAAAATGTTAAAATGAATAAAGTTAAACATGATGGTTTATAAGTAATATACCAAGTTATAATGGTTAAAACAGTTGTCACAGTAAAATAATCTGAAATTCTTAATTTGTTAAAATTGTTTAACCAAATACCTGTACTTATTAAAGGTCTTGAATAATCAAAATTTTCCTTTGCAATTAAATCATCAATACTTGCCGGAGTATTACTATCATTATTATCATTAGCTTGACCATATGTTCTATCAATATGTGGAGTTTCAACATATTTTAAAAATAAAAATTGTAAGAAATGGCCTAATATGGAAACCAATAAAACTTGATAATCACCTGTAATTAAAGAGAGACCATAATAACCCAAATAACCAATTGAATACATTGGATGTGGTGAAATATTAAATACACCATCAAATACTAATTGTGAATTTGTTTGTAGAAAGAAAAAATCACCCCAATACCAAGCAAAATCTTTAACAACACGATGAGCGTCTAATTTAACCCAAACATTGAAAAAAATTAATACTATACCTAATACAGACTTCCAATTAAATAAAACATTTAAATTTGTATCAGGTAAAGATAGAAATACAAAAATAATATAAGTATCAAAATCTTGCATTAAAATCAAATCAACAAATTGACGGAATAATAACCAAGTTGTTAATTCTGGAGGATATTCATAAACTTTATTTTTTGATGGTAATTTTGCACCAACTTCAAATTGTAAAAAACGTGCTAATAAACTTGAATTTTTCTTATTAAAAATTTGTGTCTTTTTAGCCCATTTTGTTAAAGTTTCATAATGTGATTGATAATGTAATACAATACCAATACCACCATTATAACATAATCTCCAAAATACATATTGTAAAATGTATAATTTACGTGTAAATGATCTACCAAACCATTGAACACTATAATAAGCAAAAACAAAATTTAATAATAAAGCAGATGTAATACATAATTCTAAAAATGATTTTTTAATTGTTGGATCAAATAATGATCTTACCATATCATGAGTCTCTGGCGGTATGAAAGAAATCCCAGAGGATCGTGTCTTTGCTAGCATAGCCATATCTACTTCTGATAGTTCCGTTGAAGGAACTGTATCAGTTGTAATTTGTGACATTTTCTCGAGAAAAATAAAATAAATTAAATTAAAAATAAATTTTAAATATTCAAAATTTTATTGTGCTTAAATGAGAGAAAAAAATTCAATTGGAGTTTAGATGATTCAATTATTAACCCCTAATTCCGTAATTTCGCCACCCGCGTTACTAAAAAAATATATGTATTTAGATAGATATATCTATTATGCTCAATATGGGCGTTTATAACAAACTGTTTGTTGTAATATTTTTTTGAAATATTCTAGAATGTGAAAGTATGATTGAATACTTAAAACTAAACTTTTTCGAAAGGATAGTAATTAATTTTATTATCTATATTTATATATGTTAAATATCAGGTGTGTTTATTCACATGCTTCCATGAGCTTTTGAATTGATATGATTCAAATATTATAAACCTCATGCGGCAATAGATGTAGATAATATTTAATTTGTTAAGGATACAATTTTATCTTAGTAATTTTTGAGAAATAACAAACAATAATCAATTTTAAATATGTACACAGACGGCATATTATATTATGCCGTTCTCATATTACGTACATAAGCAAATATTCAAAGTAAATAAAGTCAATGGTAGAGTCACTACGAAACTACAGGTAGGAAAAAATAATAGAGAGAGAGCGAGAGAGTCATATAATATAATTGGGGGGGAAGAAGTGGTTGAACACGATAGAAAACTGGCTAACTATAGTAATATTCTCGTTACTACTAATATTATTATTATCCGATATTAAACTTGGGCAAATATTTCAATATTGTACGTAGACGCTTTCAAACACTCAACCACAAACGGCATTATCTTATTAGTAATTAATTTTGACGGCAAAATAATTTTTGGCACGGCAATTCCTCCGTTTCAAAAAAACAAAAAGAATTCTTTTAGATGAAGAATCTCCGAAAAGGCGCAAAAAAGTAAATAGATCTATTTCGCACCTCTAGATAAAGTGTGTCACGAAATATATATATATGAATTAGTAAGAGATGTTAATCGTTTCTTTATAAATTATTGGATTATTAAGTTAGGGAAATGTCGATTTTTAACATTATAAATTGTAATATATAGTATATATATACTATATAATTATGCTAGAGTAGTGGTTATGTATATAGAAGGACTATAAAATATTTCTTCTTCATTAGTTCTCTCATATCTTATTCTTGTATGGGCAATTCTAATATTAAGTTTTTCTTTTTATTTACACATATAATCGAATAATTAGATCATAAGCAAAAAACAATATAACTACCATAGTAATTGAATTTTCTTTTCTTTTCTTCTTCTTAATGTTATTTGTGCAGAATTCTATATTCCAACTTTGTAAATCGATAACAAAATCAAAATAAATATATCTTGGTAATCTATAATTTTCATAAAAACATAAATATCTATTTGTGTCATTTCAATATTCTTCATGAAAAATTATATCAAATACTCTTTACGAAGACCTTCAACCATTGTACGTTGTGCATCCGGTAATTGTTCTAATTGTGAATCTGTCAACGTTAAAACTTGTCTGATCATCTCACGTTGATTTTCTGGTGCTGCTTGTAATTTTGGTTCATTAATTTGGCGTTGAATAGATGGCTGAGGTGATGATATAGGTACAGTTTCTTGTACAGGTGGGGTTTGCATTTGCGGTTGAGGTACTTGTAGGGGTGTCTGCTGTACTACAGGTGGTTGTACTACATTGACTGGTTGATTTATGGTGCTAGGTTGTGAATTTATAACAGAATTTACGACATTATAATCTATAAACCCCATTTCCAATAATGCTTGTGATACAGCGATTGTAATATCTTTATTATTATTTAATAAAAAATCTTCAATTTGAGAACGTTTTGTAGTCGATTGATTTGCTAATATCTTTAAATTAGATATCATCTCTATTAATTGTAAAGGTGCAATCTTACTTAAATTGTTTGAAATACCAGTAAGATCTTGTGTTGTCAAGGCATTAGGTGTTAATACAGGTAAATGTTTTGAAGCTTTACTTAAAATATCTGGGAATGCCATATTTGATGTTGAACCATTTGTTGTACTAGTACCACTGTTAGTGGTAGATGAACCAACTGGTGGTCTTCTTGGAATCGGTACATTTGTTACCATTTGAAAAGGAAGTTCCAACCCTAGATCCCATGGATAAGAGTCTCTATTCAATTCTATCTCAGGTCTATCTATGGGTGTGCCATCTTCTATGGCCTTAAGTCTAGCTTTATAGTTGGTAGGGATCGTTCTCTCCATAGTACATGGTAGTTTATCAATCTTTGTTAATAATGAATATGCATCCTCACACTCTCTACTATTGGAATAATCATATGTTACATTCGTAAGTTTATTGGTACGTGGATCCATCTTAGGAGTCACTTCTACTATTACACCAGAACCTGCAACTATAGAAGAAACAGTTTCAGGTGTCCAATCAGCAGGTAAATTACTGACTTGTATAGAAGTTTGTAAATTTTCAGGTGTCAATTCATGACGACTCAATCTTCTTCTCGGATCTACTGACATAGTTACTTGGTGAGTGTAATTTTGATTCAGGTTCACCCTCTCTTTTCTTTGATTAAAACTACTTTAAATGATACTGGAATAGGTTTGAAAATTTCTCTTTTTATTATTGTGAATACACTCATAATTTACATCTTCATACATAGATTATATTTCTCGATTGTTAGGGTTTTCTCAGCGCGCAATCTTTCGCCCGTGTACAACGACGATAAATATTTTAAAATTGTGATTAATACTTCTCTATGTAAGATTTGATTTTCCCCAGATAATTTAATGAACTTCAAGTATTTAATTCAATTTAAGTTTATTTTAATTTATACAAATATATGAATGAAAGTATGTATGTGAAATGAGATTTTAACGGATGTCTGTAAGTATATATGTTAATAAATACCTGATAATGCTTAAGCTAAATAACTTAACAAATCCATCTTAGTGACAATATGAACTGGTTTTAGACCATCAGTAATAACAGCAGATGAACTTTTTTCAAAGAATTTGTTTAGATCGTTTAAAGTAGAACCTTCAGTGAATTTAACAAACTTCTTCTTACCAGATTTGTTGTCATTGTAAGATGAAACAGCATCAAAATCATTTAATTTCTTGAAATCAAGGTATGTACCACGAATTGAATCATCCTTGGTCACTACACCGGTGGATATCTTCTTCAATAATTGTGATAGTGTAACCAAACCTGTCAAATGACCATTGGAAGTTAGAACTGGTAATTGATCAAATCCATTTTCTCTTAGGATATTAATGACATCAGCAACCTTAGCATCATCCTTGACAGAGACAACTGGTTTCAACTTTAGATCCTTGACAGTGGCACCATTGAAGATGTCAGAAGCACTGGAGTTAGTGGTCTTTTTAGAATGGTTGAAGTTGGCCAAAACTTTGTCATCCCATAGGTTGTTTTTCTTTAACCATTCATTGTCAGCAAACTTAGTCAAGTATGATCTGATGGAATCTGGGAAGATAGCAACGATAACATCATCTTCAGTCAATTCTGGATGATCTTCAGTGTATCTTATTAAAGCATCAAAGGCACTACCGGAAGAACCACCAACTAAAACACCTTCATTAGAAATCAATTCACGAGCATAGATAAAGGATGGTTTATCTTCAGTCTTGTACCATGTGTCAATCAAATTTCTGTTTAGAACATCTGGAATGAAATCATAACCAATACCTTCAACCTTATATTCGGTAATATCAGTATTGTTCAAATTTTCAGGTTGAGCTAGAATGGAACCGACTGGATCAGCACCAACAATTTGAATCTTTGAATCTTGCTCCTTAATGTACTTAGCAATACCAGTAATAGTACCACCAGTACCGGCACCAGCAACAACAGCGTTCAATTTGTTAAATAAACCTAATTCTTCTAATTGGCCTTGGATTTCTTTACCGGTACCTCTGTAATGAGCTTCTGGGTTCATCTTGTTATTATATTGATCCAAGATAATAGCACCTGGGATTTCTTTTTCAAGCTTCTTAGCAACACCAATGTGAGATTCTGGAGAATCCCATGCAGCATTAGTTGGAGTTCTAATAATTTCGGCACCTAGAGCCTTTAAAACAGAAACCTTTTCGTTAGACATCTTTTCTGGTAAAGTAATAATAGTTCTGTAACCCTTGATGGCACCAATCAAAGCAAGACCAATACCAGTGTTACCAGAAGTTGGTTCGATCAAAGTAGTTCTCTCTGGAGAAATTAAACCTTTTTCTTCAGCTTCTTCAATCATGGACTTTGCAATACGGTCCTTAATAGAACCACCTGGGTTGTATAATTCAAGCTTGGCAAAGACTCTTGGTCTAACACCAAGGGCCTTTGGTAGCTTTTTAAGTTCGATCAATGGTGTGTTACCAACTAAATCGATAACGTCGTGTCTCTTATCGTATGACATAATTAAGGTTATAATGGAGATGTAGATGTGATCGGTTTATTTTAACTAGTAAATAGTATAAGAAACAAAATAACTAAATATTTTAATATCTGAAAAGCATTGAATATATATACAAAATCGAAATAAAAACGTACCGGAGAGAAGATGCATCGCTTAACTACAGCATGTATATTTCGCTGACTTAAACAATATCGGGCTCACACTTTATTGATCATTGGTGAAAAATTTTTGTGCCGTGTGTGTGTGGTTCATTATGCCATTTTCGAACGAGGCGATTTTCTTTAGTTTTATACCGTAATAAATAATCGTTTGCTTAGCAGGAATCCAAAACTCAGTGTACCAATAAAACTGAAAAATTGAGCTTGCACGTGACAAAGTGACTCTAAACTTTGAACCTTTGGACAATTCAGTGAACTGCTAATCAAGTTATCCCACTCACCAATACACTAGATGGTACTACCGTAACTTATATAATCCTTTCAAGTAACTACCAAAAAATCCCATCCTCTCAATACATGTGATTAAGGGAAAAAAAATGTCTTCGGTATGACACATACAACTTGGCTCTTATAACGTTTACTTGTAGCAAACTATGACCTAACATTTCGAAAGATATTACCTTGGTTAAGACTCTGTAGTTTCAAGATTCACATTCTCTATACACTTAAGTCGACAGTAATGCCATTTCGGCAGCGTGACGAATGTAATTTCGTATCGGTTATTGCGGGAAACAAAATAGTAAACGCACAGCGCTGGTCAGCGGCTATTTAATTACATCTATAATATTTAAGTAATCCGAGGGACCTAAAATATTTCAAAGAACCACTACCTGTTCAAAAAAAGAGACGTGAACTTAGGGTGTGTAACTAGATCAGTAATTTCCCTGTTGTTCATGCAGTCCTTTGTAAAACCTGAGCCTGATCTCGAAGTTAATGCCCAATACTTACATAACGATTCGTATGCGGCTGTTTGTTCTGATTCATCTTCTGGACACAGTCCAAAACCAGATAATATGAAAAATCAAGAAGCCAAGAAAAGAAATTCTGTGATTGTTGCTGAGAGAAATAATATCAATCAGCTAAAGAGTTTTTTAATTAGTACTGATCCAATTCAAATACCACTTAAACCTGGAACTAATACTCCCGAAAAGGTAACCACAAATTTTGTGAAAAGGGAACTAGATAGTGATTTAAGTAAATCGTTCAAATCGAATAAATCTTCTGATAAGATATCTCATTCAAGGATTGAAAAATCAACCACAATGTCGTCAACGTCATCATCTACTTCTTCTGTAAGGAAGCATAAGAAGGATGGATCTCAACACAAAAAAACGAAACATACTTTAAATGATACGGAACAAACTAATTCTACACAAGACCATAGTTTGATTAAAGATGATATCATTCCAAAAAATCCTCTTGCTGTAAAAAAATTGAAAAGTTTGTTGTTCGATGTCAATGTGATAGATGATATAGTAATTTCATCTAACACTTCAGAACTATTAAAAGAGGTATTTGAAGGCTTGGAGGATCAACAAGATTTATCATTTTGTAAAGATCAAGCAGAAAAACCACTGCTAGAATGGATCAATTATGGCGAAGAACTAAATAATAAACATCTCGAATTGACCAAACAATTAGTTCAGTTACGAATTGAGTTAAGTTACAAATTTAGAATTATAATGGAATTAATCAATGATAATTTTGATTATCAAATGCAAAGAGAAAAAAGTTTGGATGAGAAATTAAGTAGAATCAAAGTAATCGGCAATGATATATTGAATTTATTATAATGATATATCACAGTTTGTCCCATGCTAGTTATACTTTGTTTTTTCGCTTTCAAATAAATATACATGCATAGAATTGAAAAATATCATGAAACGAAGATTATTATTATGTGTGAGTGTATTTATTGTATTTATTTTATATTTTATAATTTACATATACAATATGAGTTTAAACAAAAAGCCATAGATAAATAGAATGAGAAGTATATTCAAATCAAGGAATTAATAAAATTCTTTTCGAATTTAATTATCTTTTTGAAACATTCTAATTAATTAGCTTAAGCTCTTTTGTTGAAACGTCTTTCTCTGTTAGCAGAGATGTTGATGACGGATAATGGTAGCTTCATACCTAGAGACTTAACTAATTCAGCAGTTTGTTTGTCGACGTTCAGAACACCCTTAGAGTGAGACAAGTCCAAGGCAGAGACAGCTGGAACGTATTGATCCTTTCTTTCTCTTTCTTCTTCTTGCAACTTGAAGGAGATACCTCTAACTGGACCCTTTTGAATTCTCTTCATTAGGTGGGTAGTGTAACCAGCAATCTTATTTCTTAATCTCTTAGATTGGATGGTAGCAATTTCGTCACATAGTCTCTTGTTAGTTTGGAAATCTTGAGTTAACTTTGGATAGTAACGTTCGATTAGGGCCTTTGAGGCACGCTTGACGGTCTTGGTTCTAACTCTACCCTGTTATAAAAGAATAAATGAACACACCTTTTTCATATATAAAATAACAATGCATGTAGTTATTTTTTATTTTTGGTGAATCAATTTGTCTGATAGTTAGTAAAAAAACTAAATAAATAAAGTAAAACAAAGCCACAACAAATCTTTGAAATTTACCCTAACGTTAAGGAATAAATATTTGTGGTTTAAGGATAAGAAATATTCGTCCTTTAACTGTACAATCGTAATCCGTAGTCAAAATGAAATGACATTTTGGCAGCACCTCTAATGAATATACAGTTAAGTATTCCATAGGGTTACGAGATACGAAAATTATTCCACACCTTCTTCAAAAAGTATTACCAATTTGAAAAGAAAAGGCCTGAGTATATTGGTATTATCAATTAACCAAAATATACCTGGAATTGAAACGACCATATTTCTTCCTTCACATATAACTTATATTAAACATACCATTATGTGTTTAGTTTATTGTGAATGTCGGTCTTTGGCTTTTTAAATAATACTCAATGAGAATTGAAGAACATTATTTTATTAGCGTTATCATTTTATATACTTTCAAAGTTTGTTATTACATAGCGTAACTAATACAATATCTTGCACAATCGATTTGTTCTTTGTTCGCCTCTACTTGATAAATTTCAAGACTGAAAAATTTATTTTACTGAAAAACTATAAAATAATAAATAATATCCAAAAATGTGCGGGTGTTTATATATAGATTGTAAATGTATGGGTGTATTCCAAAGTCACAAAACAAAGTTAAAAAGAATCGTTATTCCAGGGTAATCCCAAAGATTAAGGTGGGAAAAAACAAACATACAAACAAATAAACAAAAAATGAAAATAGACGAACAAAATTTGGAAAAAATTGTTATTGACGAGAAAAGCCAGAGTCACCCACCTAACGGTTCAACAATAAAGAATAAACAGATACGGTAGACACATATTCCTAAACACAACAAATAAGGGATCGGCTGTTACGGACGAATCGGAACTTTAAGGAAATAGTTGATCATTGATTTACTGTAAGTTAGTATAGGATAATTATATTTAGGTTGTTTTTTTGTTTTAATATCCTCAATATACTCAGCAAACATTGGATTCGTTCGTTGTATGGCGACATAATATCAAATACCGGTTGACATACATACATACACATACATTCATTTATTTTTTTTTTTTTTAATTTTTCATTTTTTTTATTAAACTTCCAGGAAATTTTTTGGGTTTTTATTTTAAGGGTAGATATATTTATATTTCCAGAAGTTTATTATCATGTCAAATAAATTCCATTGCGATGTATGTTCATCTGACTGTACTAATCGTGTAAGAATATCATGTGCGATATGTCCCGAATATGATCTATGTGTTCCATGCTTTTCTCAAGGTTTATATAATGGTAATCATAGACCTTATCATGATTATAGAATTATTGAGACCAATTCATACCCTATACTGAGTGAAGATTGGGGTGCAGATGAAGAATTATCTTTAATTAAAGGTGCTCAAACTTTAGGTTTGGGGAATTGGCAAGATATAGCCGAACACATAGGTAGTAGGACTAAAGAAGAAGTGGCTGAACATTATCAACAATATTATCTTAATAGTCAATATTATCCAATTCCGGATATTACAAAGACTATTCATGTTCCACAGGATGAATTTTTAGATGCAAGAAAGAGAAGGATAGAAGCATTTAGAGATAAACCATTGGAAGCCCCAAGGAAACCTTTGGCTTCTGTACCCAGCTGTCATGAAGTTCAAGGGTTTATGCCCGGAAGATTAGAGTTTGAAACAGAATTCGAGAATGAAGCTGAAGGCCCAGTAAAGGATATGGTCTTTGAACCAGATGATCAACCATTAGACATTGAATTAAAATTTGCTATCTTAGATATCTATAATTCGAGACTAACCACTAGAACGGAAAAGAAAAGATTATTATTCGAAAATAACTTAATGGAATATAGAAAATTGCAAAGTACAGATAAAAGGAGAAGTAAAGAAGTTAAGGATCTATATAATAAAATCAAACCATACGCAACCTTGATGTCTGCACAAGATTTCAAAGACTTCAGTAAAGATATATTGGAGGAGATGCGTTGTAGATCTAGAATACACCAGTTACAAGAATGGAGAAGAAATGGTATAACTACCATGGAGGCCGGTTTAAAATATGAAAGAGATAAACAGGCTCGCATTGCTACACTCGAGAAGATTGGTAATGGCGACTTAAATGGTAATACAGGCCCCATTAGTACAAGACATGGAAGAGCCACTCCATCTCTTGCAACTCCTGGAAGTGCTTCGCCAATAACGAATAATAATAACAGTAACAATAGCGATAATCAGACAAATCCTAATCGTAAAAAGACTCTCACAATCAGTGATATACAACACGGTAGTGACTTTGGGTTATTATCTAATGAGGAACAGCAATTGTGTTTACAATTAAAGATTTTACCTAAACCATATCTGGCAATCAAAGAAATGATCTTTAGAGAATTATTACGCACAGGTGGTAATCTGAAAAAGAAAACATGCCGAGAATTGCTCAATATTGATCCTGTCAAAGGGAATAAGATCTATGATTTCTTCCAAACTCAGAATTGGATGTAATCTTTTATACTCTAGTCCTACCAAATTAGGGATAAAGACATTCTAGTCAAACAAGAACATTGTAAAAATATAACGAAAATCAATATGCATACGAAGCTTTTTGAGAAATCGAAACCTTCACAAAAAATTTAAACTATTAACAATAAATCAACACCACTATGGTTGAATATATATATATATATATATATATATATATATATGTGTATATAACCTACACAAATCTATTCATATCCTGATGCATTGTTTTTAAAAATTCTGATATTTAACACTATTTTTGTGCAATTTATAATTTATTGTATATCATTTCTAATATTCTAAATCTTGGATCATTTTCTTTTTCCATCGCATCTAGGAATGTTTCTTTAATATAATCCTTATATTTAATTTGAGTTGATTTCACAACTGGCAGACTCAATTTATTAGAGTACGCCATGTATTTCTTCACCGACATCTGTAACTCATCGATGTTTAAGTTTTCCACTGTCATATATCTAACATTTAATATGATATCCAAATATATTGTCTCGATGTATAATTCAGGACAGTCTGTTTCTAAATTAATACCGAAATGTTCACTTCTCCAGAATTGGATTACATGGTTAATCAAATATAATCTATCTAAATCATCAAATTTGTCAAATAGAGCGATATATTCAACCGATTTCTTAAACAATACCTCAACAGCATCCCTATTCAGTTGCTTTTCGAAGTCCGTATTTGTACCAACATAGTAACCTTTATGTTTATTAACATAATATTTTCCTAGAGTTTCAATGGCCACATCAAAGATGGTTAAAGCAATATCCCCACGAAGAGCTGGATTTGTTTCTGTGTTGCCCAACATATTTATATCTGCTTCAGGTAATTCATTCAATTTATCCTTCATAGCATCACCAGTGCTTGGTAATTTAAGACTATCATCGTCATTACCGTTCTTATTTTCATCATTCAACATATCTAATTCCTGTTCTCTTTCATTAATTAAGCCCATGACCTTTCTACGATTTAATAATTTTGTAATAAAATTTAGTTCAAATTTGATGTATTCATACCACAACTTTGCTGAATCACCGTTGAATCTCAAACCATTTTGGAAAATTGTTCTACAGCTCTTGAAGTTGGCATGAACTTCATATTCATATTTGGCACAACTAATCCATACGTCCACACTAGATGGATGCAATTTTAATAATTGATTGTATACAGCATGTATTTTCTTATAAGAAGTTTCTGCACCCCTGGTCTTTAGGTATTGTAGATACATTGCCCATAACTTTAAATCTTGAGGAAACTTGTTCGTTCCTCTTTGATAAATAAACGTAATCCTTTGTCCAATGGACCAATCTGATATACTGTTTGTCTTTCCGGATTGTAAGATTCTCTTCACACGTTTCTTACGTAATTTCTCCACATTATTCTCGTATGCAATGTACTTCATGTAATCGTTAGTACTAGAGCCCCTGGAATTCAAACGATGTTCGAAATCGGTTCTCTTTTTCATGATCTTAGAGATTTCATTTTTGGTAAACAGTTTCTTGTCTACCAAATCATCTAATTCTGGAATACATTGTTCCAGGTAATATCTAGTTTTTGACGACATAATTATTTGATATACTTTCGAATGACAAGACAAATATTATGTTACTTGGGTATTTGCCTTTTTATTCTCTATTTCATGAGAGTTAATATCGATGAGCTTCAAAAATATTTCACTTTAATAAAATTTTCGCTTCATGCGGTATAAATATTGCAAGCTAGCGATGGACATCTGGCCCTAAGAAAACATCGCACAATATGATGTTTAAAGCCAAGAGGAGGCTATAAAAGGATAACAGTCAATAATTAGCCAGGACTATGTGTTACAGTCCTTATTTTTGTAGCACTACAAATTAACATATATCATCTTGTGGAATACAGCCAGTTTTAGGGTATCATGATGCAAATTTAAGTCTACATTCTTTGACAAGCTAATTGCTTTCAATTTCAAGAATAAAGAAACAAAATTTAACGTATACGAAGGAACTTAAAGAACTATCTAAACGTATTTTAAAGCGGCATAAACCCACATTTAACACAGATTACAATTCAAGTGAAAAGGTAAAGTTGAATAAAAATGGGAAACTACGCTATCTTAGTTACCACCAGAGATAGCAATTAATAAGTATAAAAATAAGAACGAATACACCCTTATCGACTTTCCTTTACATGGAGTGTAATAATTAATGAGCTTCCTGTAAATGTGGCAGATATATGACTGATTGTCTTTTTGGCTTTAGCATTCATTGCGTATGTAAATATAGTTATAAAAACCCTGTAATTGTTTTGTGACGACCTTCTTTGGAACACCCACACATTTTATTTAACTCAAGAAGAACTTTTTTTTTCGGAGTAATTTTTTAAAAAACTGAATTTTTTTCTCTACTCTCAGAAACACCATAAAGAATTCTTGAACGCGCCCGTTCACTTTGATGGAATCTTTTGGAAAATATCCAGGCAGACAATATCACAAAATGTCACAGCGTATTCCTTCTAGCGCTATCGGTTTGGAAGGGATGGGTAGTCCGTTGTTCGATGACCTTAGATAATTCTACCCCATCAAGGAGTAGTGCTGGCTTGCCAATCTTGGGTTAGCTCTGAGAATGAAATATTAGTCCAATATGTGTAAAATTTCCAAGTTAGGTGTGAACTGTATTGGCTCTTGTCCTGCTACGAGTAGCCATAGTATTCATACTGTACAGTGCCAAACTTTGAGCAACTTTAGGTGTAATGTGTAAATTGTAAGTATTATATCAAAATTTGTAGGGAGATAAGAGCTTGTCTATATAAACTTCTACTATATTTTACTTATAATTGTTTCAAATTATAAAGGTCGAAAAGGTAATCATATAAAAATGTCTCTAGTCGTCCAAGAACAAGGTTCTTTCCAACACATTTTGCGGTATGTTAATAATTACTATTAAAGATGAAAGGATTTATGCTATGTAAAGACAACTACAAATTATACCAGTTAATGATAATGATAAAATGGGCAGTGTCTGTTTCCAGACTGAGGATTTGTGTCCTCTGATTTATAAAATGAGATCTGATATAATAAAGTAGGATATGTATTGAACATAATATCGATGAGGAAGTGTTAAATTATTAATCAATAATGAAAAGAAAAAAAAGGCAATATTGTGGTTTACAGAAGTTGAAGAAGATGAATTTGTGTTATAATTGATTGATAGAATATTAGGTATAGAACTGTTGTGCAAAACAATAAAAAGTATGATTTGGAAATATTGATTGATATTATTATAGTAAACATAATACGAATGCACTTAATAGATATATGAAACAAGTCCCGTACAGTCGATCCTAGGAAAATATCTCATAAATCCTATAGCAAGTTGATTTATCAAAAAGACTCAATTTTACTAACAATTATCATTTCATTCCTGAAATATTTTTTTATACAGTTTGTTGAACACCAACGTCGATGGTAACATCAAGATCGTCTACGCCCTAACCACCATCAAGGGTGTTGGTCGTCGTTACTCCAACCTTGTCTGTAAGAAGGCTGATGTTAACTTGAACAAGAGAGCTGGTGAACTAACCCAAGAAGAACTAGAAAGAATTGTTCAAATTATGCAAAACCCAACCCAATATAAGATTCCAGCTTGGTTCTTGAACCGTCAAAGAGATATTGCTGACGGTAAGGACTACCACGCTCTAGCTAACCAAGTCGAATCCAAGCTAAGAGACGATTTGGAAAGATTAAAGAAGATCAGAGCCCACCGTGGTATCAGACATTTCTGGGGTCTACGTGTCAGAGGTCAACACACCAAGACCACTGGTAGAAGAAGATCTTAAGCTTAAAAATAGTTCATTGTTCATTAAAGACAATTTTCTTTTTTTCACCCTGTAGTTTAATACAAATTTTACATACTTTATCTTTAGAAAGAAATATATTATTTAGACTTAATAATAATAAGTAATTTCACATCTTCATTTCACATCTACATTTCACCTATTTCATTTATTATATATTATATAATAATATTACATAAACTTTAATAAATGGTAACCGACCTAATTAAACTACATTCTTTATTTTCTACGTAATCGGAGCGGTGCGTAAATCACACGAATATCGTGAAGCTTTCGTAATAAAAGATAAAGAACGTGGGGACTTGAGGAAAAGGAAGGAGTAATCATATAAAATTTAATGCAAAGAAACAATATCCCTTTAATAAAACTAGAACAATCATAAAAGAAGCTACACAAACAAGAATACAGAGTGGACCTATACACGTTAGCTCGATCGCTGTAATATTTGGTTGGCGCTCTAACTATTTTTTAATGATTTTATAGGACAACTCCCATACCATAATAACATACATAATATTAACCTATGACAACAAGGAAAGGGACACAAAGAGGGCCCCTAATGAAGGCAAGGTCTAAAAGAAAAAATTCAATTTTGTTAGGTTCACTCATTGTGTCTTTATGTGGACTTTATACAATTTTGCAATTGGATAATCTTCAAAATTTTCAGGTGTGTGATGAAGTTAAGGATCATACGGAGTTAGCATCATCCCAAGCAGATGATCAATTAATCGAGTTAGGCCTTACACCCAGAGAGATCGTAAGCATGCGAAATATAAGGACAAATAGCCACAGAAAATTACACGGAAGGTTTTTACATATTACAGACATCCATCCCGATCGATTTTACGAAGAGAATGCTTCTATCGACAATCTTTGCCATCCAGATAACGAACAGTCAAAACACCAGAATAACAGGGGGAAAGATCAGTTATCATCATTAGCGCCGAGGTTCGGGAAAGCAATGTCCGGTTGTGACGCTCCCGTTGATTTGATGGAGTACACCTTGAAATGGATCAACGAAACATTGAGGGATCATATTGATTTTGTTATATGGACAGGTGATAATATCAGACATGACAATGATAGACAGATACCTAGAACAGAGTCTCAAATATTCGAGATGAATGAAATTGTATCTGGGAAATTCCGCGATATATTTGAAAACAAACGAACAGCAGATCCAAGAGATTTCGACATAGAAATCGTTCCTAGTTTGGGTAATAATGATGTCTTCCCACATAACATGTTTTCATTAGGACCTACGCTACAAACCAGAGAAATGTTTAAGATATGGGATGTATTTATTCCACAAGAACAAAGACGTTGGTTTGATAGAGGTGTAACATATTTAAAAGAAGTTATCCCTGGTAAGCTTGCCGTAATATCGATTAATACTCTGTATTTATACAAAGCCAATCCCTTGGTGGATAATTGCAATTCAAAGAAAGAACCAGGCTATCAATTATTACTATGGCTAGGTTATACCTTAGAAGAGCTTAGACAAAGAAACATGAAGGTCTGGCTTTCTGGTCATGTACCTCCGATTTTGAAGAATTTTGATAAAAGTTGTTATGATAAATTCACTCTATGGACTCATGAATATAGAGATATTATAGTGGGGGGCGTATATGGCCATATGAATATGGACCATTTTATACCTATTGACGGCGAGCAAGCTAGACGTGATCTCGAGACCCTAGAGGATGAGACTTTCTGGTTTGATGAGTTAAACGAGAAACAAAAGCCATTAGACATCTACAATTACGCTGAAGCGGCAAGTGAAGCTCACATGATGGGCGCGAAACCTGTTAATAAAGTATCCTACATGACAAAGGTAAAGGAAGAATATTACGAAACTATCCAAAAGGAACTAAAATTAGCATACACACAGGAAAACATTTATGATGAGGAAGAAGAGGAAATTACTGAATCGGATGATTCCATTGATTTACTATTGGGAAAAAAGAAGAAAAAGAAAGGAAACAAGAGGAAGAAAGGAAGAAACCCTACGAAAGACGAAATTTATGAAAAATACTCCATTGTGAATATAGCAGGCTCAGTCATCCCAACCTTCAATCCATCTTTTAGGATTTGGGAATATAATATTTCAGGAATTAACGAAGAAACTTCAATTAATCAAAATTATCAGCCATGGGATGAGTTTTTTGCTGACTTGGAGGTTAAAATAGATAATGAGTTATCTTCATCAGACCCCAATGAAAATTCCATGAATATCATGAAGGGTAAAAAAGGTGGAAAGAAGAAACCTGATAAGACGATACCAAGAAGGAAACCCTCAGAATACCCATTGGGTCCTGCATATGTCGAACAACTGTTTTCCCCAACAAAGTTTATCGAGTACTATGCTGATTTGGATCAAATAAATAAGGATTACTTGTCTTTATTACAAGACGGGAAGGATAAGAACAGAGCAGCGGATGAAGCATTCAAATTTCAAGTAGAATATACTTCAGATGATAAGCCTTACAGTATGAAGTCTTTGTTGGTGAAAGATTTTTTGAATGTTGCTGTTGAGTTGTGCGACGATTCAACTGAATGGACCACGTTCTTGGATAGAGCATTTATTTCATCTGGTTACAGTGATGATTAGCAATGAACTCTTGTAAAATACTCTAGGAGAAACAATTTTATACTCGCATTACAGGACTGTTGGCAGCTGTTCTTAAGACATGACCTTTCCATTTTTACTAATTTATTTGTTAAAATATATTCATATCGTTCCCGTCATTTTATAATAGTTTTATTTTCGTATTGAAGGATATTTAAAATTATATATTCTGGCTATTATTATACTCATTATTAAAATAAAAATATCTAATGAGTCTTGTCTGCTTCTTCTTCAAAATATTCTTTAGATTTCTTAACGTCTGGTACAATTGTTGCAGAGCCTGGTGTCCAATTACAAGGTAGAACAGTGCCGTTGTCATCAGTCCATTTGAAACCTTCGACCACTCTTAGAGCTTCTTCTACGTTTCTACCAACTTGTTGGTCATTGATAGTGATATGTCTTACAATACCCTTTGGATCAATGACAAATAGTCCTCTTAAAGCAACACCTTCTTCTTCGACTAGGACACCATATTCCTTAGATAGTTGTAAATTTTTATCAGATAACAAAGGAACACTAACTGGACCTAAACCACCTTCACTTCTTGGCATATTTGTCCATGCCAACAGAGAATATTCTGAGTCAGTTGAAGCAAATATAATTTGTGCACCAATATCGCTAAATCTCTTAGCAGCGTCGGAAAATGCACAGATTTCCGTTGGGCATACAAAACTGAATGCCATTGGGACAAATGCCAAAACAACATATTTCCCTTTGTATTGGTCTAGAGAAACTTCTTCAAACATACCGTCAACAACAGCAGTCTTCTTAAAGGTTGGGGCAGGTTTTTGAACTTGAGCGACCATTTTTGAATTGTTTTTTCTTAAAAATATGTGATTATTTGTAAATTTGTTTTAATATATACTTAACAAAATTGTTTATTATTTTGTTAATCGATGTATTTATATTCTACTGTATACAATAAGAAACGAGAAAATTAAAAACAAAAAAAGTTTGACAATTTATTTGAGAATAATTGATTCTTGTTACTGTTGTTTATATATGTCATCGTTCTTTATCCCCTTTTTATTTTTATTTTTAACTGTTTTGGCAAAATGTCAAACAATTGTTATTCCTCCTGCTAAATTCAAAGGATCGCAAGCATTGTTATCCTTACTAATTCTTTGCATATTTCATTTCTAAAAGAAAAGGAAGAAGTCTCCAGGGCCGGACCATGCTTCCTCTGCGATTACTTAATCATTTTATCTCATTACATTGTATTATATTGCTCATCCCATCAAGTGCCCCAAAAAAAGAAAGAAACGGAAAAAAGAAGATGAAGATTTAGTAATCGCCGACCTCGTTACTACAGGCAACGGTGCGAATAAAGAAAAAATGAGTTCTGTTTTATTGCGCTGCAGCTATATCTGTGCAACTCTCGTATATATTTCATACATCCTGAGGGCCTCGAAGACTTAAGAAGCCTTTTTTTACTTAGTAAGTGATATTGAGATAGATACATAGAGAGCAGTAAAGTTGGGGCGGGGGTATATATTCTACTTACAAGGATTGGTTGATATGACGTACAATGGAGGGAGGGTGCAATCATTAGTCAACTTTTTAAATTACTATGATGTTTTGTTATTAGTGAAATTAATGTGAAACCAAGACTATCGGAGATACGTATTATACAATTATCGAAGTGTAAATTGATTATAGTGAAACTAATGGTATTGTTCTCTTTTCTTGAAGGTCTAGATTCATTTTTGATTAAATGTTGTTTTCTTCTTCTAAAAAAAAGGCTTACGTGACTCTTCGGTATATACTATTATGAATTTTATTTAATTCTATTGACTGCTTGATTACCAGCTTGTCCCTCTTTCTTTCAGTTTTCGAAGATGAATTTCTTTAATTCATCATATGCTTTTTCAAGATCATCATTAACAATGATTTGATCATGAGCGCCGGTTTCGGCGTATTCAAGTTCAGCTGTAGCAGCGGCCAATCTCTTAGATAAAGATTCTTCAGTTTCAGTGCCTCTACCTTCAAGTCTTTGTCTCAAATGGTCTACAGATGGAGGAGCAATAAACAAAAATTTAGCCTTTAATTCAGGCTTACCCTTGACACTCTTGACACCTTGCATATCAATATCTAAAATACAAGTTTTACCAGAATCCATAACTTGTTTAACAGAATCCACAGTAGTACCATAGTAATTTCCAGAAAACTGAGCCCATTCAATAAATTTATCTTGGTCAATCATCTTTTTGAAATCATCAACAGTAACAAAATTGTAATCCTTACCATCCTGTTCACCTTCTCTTGGATTTCTGGTAGTAGAAGAGACACTAAAACCAAAATTAGTTGGGAATTCAGCAAATAGCTTCTTCAATAATGTGGATTTACCGGTACCACTTGGACCAGAAAGGACAATAGCAGCAGACATTTATGGTTATAATTTTTGAACTTTTACGTTTACAGATGAACAAATAACAGCGATTCAATAAAGAAATTCAACAGAAGGATGCCTGCTTTTACACAGAGTTTGTAACAATAACCTCTAGTTCATCCTACTTCTTTTTTTTTTCAATTATATATCTAGAGATAGATATGATTGTTTGTTGTCGCTGTCACTAGCCAGAGGGAACCAAACAAAAACTTTTTTTTCATTTTTTCATTTTTTCACCGTACAGGATATACGGTAATTGGTGATGGGCCTTCGTTTTGCGAATTTTATCAAGTATTTTTCGTGACGTTTTCTTATTTAAGGTGTAAGATCAAGAGAGAGAGAGAGAGAGAAATGGCACAATTGCTTATCCACATAAATTGTATGTATGTGCAAGATAACTTACCAGTCTTCATTATTGATACTATTTCATGAACTGATGTTAGGCCACATTGTATCTGCATTTGTTAAATACATTGAAGATGTAGTTTTATAACTTCTATTGTAGAAAACATCAATAATATTACTTATGTTAAATCTTCTTACGTAGCCTACAAGAGATTAGTCCTTCCAAAGCCTGACCCAGTTGTGAGATATTGCAGAAGAATTCCTAGTAGAGCCTCTACAGTGCAAATGTATATATAAATAATCTTTAAGTATGTGCAATATCATGAATAACGATCTGTCTAAAGAAAAAGGCGCGCGCTCTTCCCATCGAGCCTCTTCTGAGAGAAATTGGTGAATAAATTTCCTTATTCAGATTATTATCTTTAATAAGGCATTAAGTAATATTGTCAGTTACACAATTCAAGGGTAATTAATTAAGGCGCATAATATATATATATTAAACACAACGAACAGGTATTGATCAATACACAACTTTAGGAATATATTTTCATCAGGTATATTTGCATATATTCGTATGGGAAATTTTTCTTTATAATATACTGCATTTACTGAATTTATTCTACTTTGGTTGCAGCTTTTTTTGATTTTTGTTACCTTTTTATAGATTACACCTATCAGGTACAATAGTTAAAGAGCAACAATTATACATTACTGATATCAAACAGGTTACTATCCATATATTACAACTGTCATTCTAGTACCACTGCTACTATTTGCATAAACCATTTGATCCAATGCTCACAAGACTACTTATAAAGCTTGTATTTTCTTCATTGGTAAAAGCTATTGTATCTGTATCGTCGGAGGATGGAGATGAAGATGAATTACTACCAGTTCCAGATCTACCAAATAAAGGTGACCCACTTGTAGGAGACCCGGATGTTGATCTCAGCCCCGTTACAGAAGAGATGTTTTCATCATGGGCATTATTCATTATGTTATCCTTGTTGATCTTTGCGTTATGGTCTAGTTATTACTTAACACAAAAGAAAATCAGAGCTGTTCATGAGACCGTTCTTTCTATCTTTTACGGTATGGTCGTAGGATTGATTCTGAGAATGACACCTGGTCACTATATTCAAAGTTCTGTCACATTCAATTCATCATATTTTTTTAATATTTTATTACCACCTATCATTCTAAATTCAGGATATGAACTGAATCAAGTGAATTTTTTCAATAATATGTTATCAATTTTAACTTTCGCAATACCCGGTACATTTATATCGGCTTGTGTTTTAGGTATAATCCTTTTTATTTGGACATCATTAGGTCTAGAGAGTGTGGATATATCATTTGTTGATGCAATGTCTGTAGGTGCGACATTATCTGCTACTGACCCTGTTACGATTTTATCTATTTTCAATGCTTATAAAGTGGATCCAAAGTTATATACCATTATTTTCGGTGAATCATTGTTAAACGATGCTATTTCTATTGTTATGTTTGAAACTTGCCAGAAATTTCGTGGTCAACCAGCTACTATTAGTTCGATATTTGAAGGTATTGGTTTATTTCTAATGACATTTTCTATTTCCTTAGTAATTGGGGTATTTATTGGTATATTAGTCGCATTACTTTTGAAACATACACATATAAGAAGATTCCCTCAAATTGAAAGTTGTATTATATTATTAATTGCATACCAATCATATTTCTTTTCTAATGGTTGTCACATGTCTGGTATCGTTTCCTTATTATTCTGCGGAATCACCTTGAAGCACTATGCTTATTATAACATGTCTAGAAGAACCCAATTGACTATAAAATATATATTCCAATTGCTGGCTCGACTTTCAGAAAATTTCATTTTCATTTACTTGGGTCTAGAATTATTTACTGAAGTTGAACTAGTTTATAAACCAATGTTGATTATTATTACAGCGATCTCAATCTGTATTGCTCGTTGGTGCGCTGTATTCCCTCTTTCTCGTTTTGTTAATTGGTTATACAGGGTCAAAGCCCAGAGGGCCTCTAACATCACTCTAGGAAGCAATGTCGTGATTTCTGACGAAATTCCATATAATTATCAAGTAATGACATTCTGGGCTGGTCTAAGAGGTGCTGTTGGTGTGGCATTAGCACTGGGTATTCAAGGTGAATTCAAATTTACATTGTTGGCTACTGTTCTAGTCGTAGTCGTACTTACAGTTATCATATTCGGTGGTACAACTGCAGGTATGCTAGAGGTGTTAAATATCAAAACGGGTTGTGTTGATGAAAATGATGATAGTGATGATGAGTTTGATATTGAGGCTATTACGAGTGGTAACGGATATACGAGGGAACTAGGACAATATGATACTCCAACCATTAGACAACCTTATTCTGATAATAATACAAGGGACTTTACTGCCGAAGATGCCATGTTACAAGATGCTAATAATTTTGTGAATGAAGCCAATAGTGCTATTTCATTAGATACATCACCTATTCCAGCAATGGCAAACGATAATGCCGCAACTGACAATGTCAGAAGTAGTGGTGCGGCAGATTCTGCAGAAGGTAGAAACATGAAGGAATCTTTAGGGACCATTTTCAGATCAGACTCTCAATGGTTTCAGAACTTTGACGATAATGTCTTGAAGCCTGTTTTTCTAGATAGTAACCCACAGAATTTCAATAATGGCAGTGAAGCCCATGGCCTACAAAGCCCGAAGGGATTTGATTCAAGATAAAATTACGTAAATAGTTTAAAATAGATTTATTACTCCTATATCGTAAAGTTCTGTACACCCGAAGTATCAACACACTTATGTGTACATGAATAAGATAATTATTTTTTCAAAACATCTTGGTGATTACGTTAATTTTCGTATTCTTACTTACTTTCTTATATTTGTTGAAGACAGCCCTTGAACAATTTTGATTCTTATTTTTGTTACCCTCCGCGGTGTAAATAATTTTCAAATAAGAGATGGCCTTATTAATAAATAACATTACAAATATAGGAATACCAGGTAATTTACCTCCAAAACATTATCGAGTAGTAGAATACAAGACTGATTTTAAGGCATTACTTTCTGGAAAGAAACCATTCCAATTATTGTTTTTACCCTATAAGTATTATATAAACAGTATTGCCGGAATTTTACGTCCATATTTGCATTTTAATTGTGTTTTATTTATATTCGAAGGCAAATTTTATAAATTTCTATACCAAGTGCGACCTTACATTTATATCAAAACACAATTACATATTTGAACTTATAAATAATATTGCTAAATATAAATTGAAATACCATTTACAATTTGTATTCAAAAGACCTCAAAGCTATGATTCAACTCGCAAGATTTGAAATATTTCAAAAGAAAGAGGCAGTTGAGAAATTCAAGCCATTGATCGATCATCTCACCAGTTGTGACCATACTATATTTTTGAATGAACTATCCAAAATCTGTGAATGGGATAGAATTAGAGATGACCTTTATGTATGGATCCCTGTTTTAAATAGAATCGATGAAACTTTAACTTCTATCATTGATAAATATGGTTATAAGACTACAGATTTCAAGAAAAAGGCTGTTAAATTGACATGCATGGAACCCGATGACATTGCTATATGTGTAACAATGATGGAATTTACCTGCCGTCTCTTATATAACACAGAAAATCGATTTATTTACTCGTCTATGGATGTGATGAATACTTTACTGAATTGTCCTAATTTTGAAATAAAACTATGTGCAATAAAAATTCTTGCGATAGTTGGGGAAAGGTACCTTATTGCTAGAGAGAGGATTGACTCTGAGAATGTACTAAGTCATCTGCATCTAAAGAAAAAAGCACTTAAATTGGCATTAACACTACCGTCATCCGTTTCCGACGAAACTGGAAACCATGTGACGTTAGTGGATCTTTATACGACCAAGAAATCATATCCTGAGAAATGGTCCAAACTAAGGTTTAACTATTTTATTCCTGAAAAAGATACTGATGATAATGGCGTCACAAACTCTCAAACTTCTATCTCATCAAATATGAAAAAATTCATATTGAGTACAGAAGATCTCCAGAATAATTCATTGCAACAACTATTTAATAAGGGTATGAAAGTCTTACCCTGTGAGCATTGGTATGATTTTTCACTCAAAGTGTCTGTTGCCAAGTCCTTCTGTAACAACTCAGATGAAAATGAAAAACTAAGGAACCTAATAGTAAGGACCAAGTTTAATACCGTTGCATACATTAACACAGTTTATGCACCTCCGCAAGTTAGTTCGAAACTATTCGAGGTTGACCCATATACATTTAACAGCTTATCAGACTTCATATCATTAGCTGAACCTCGGATCCCTTCAAAATTACGTCTTGATTGTCTTTTTGCATTGGAATGTATATCAATAAAGCATATTTGGTGTTCTGATATAATGAGAAACCTGGGTGGTAACCTATCCCATGGTACACTATTCCAAATTCTACGCCAAATATCAAATTTGCTAAGAAGCGATAGCGATGAGATTAACGAAGAATATAATGTAAGATTTTTTTATCTAATCTCTAATCTTGCCGATGTCCCGACTTTACACAATTCTCTCTTATCTGCGGGACTTATTCCATGCCTCCTGGATACTATTTCAATTAAACACTCCAGGTATAGACGTACATTGGCTTCAGCTACGCATTTGCTAGAAGTATTTATCAATAATGCAGATTCCACATCCGAATTTATTACAAATGATGGATTTAATGCGCTAATTAATTCAGTAAATGATGAAGTTAATTTCGCCATTGAAAATCCGACATATGGAAAACCATCGAAATACAACCTAGAGGAGTATACAATATCATTCAGGCAACAAGCTTATATCCGAAGTCTGTTAAAACTAGTTATGAAATTGCTAAAAACAGACTCTGGGGACAGAATAAGAAATTTGATTGACTCATCAATCTTATTCTCTATGAAAAAGATCCTGGAAAATAGTCAAATATTTAGCTACACATTGGTCACTTACACTCTTGATATCATCCAAAGGGTAATAAATAGTGAGCCAACGATATATCCAGTATTGGTAGAAGCAGAACTGATTCCATATATTTTTGATAATTTCGGCAGTTTTGTCGCACCATCAGATGACTTATTGCTAATACTCCCTGATGTCATATCTGCATTATGCTTAAATGTTGAAGGCTTAGAACAGGTAAAGGAAAAAAACTTCGTACGTTACTTGTTCGGTATGATTACAAACCCAAAGTATGCAAAATTACTTGCGTGGAACGAAGAATCTTCTGACTACGGAACTGCTATAGACGAGCTCTCTAGACATTATCCTGATCTCAAAGAACAAATATTAAATGCTTTTTGTGATTTAATTCGTAATATCCCCAAACATCTGTCATTTAGGCAACCTTTCCTCTACAGATCTTCTAATAAAGGTGCTATGTTCTATTATTCGAAAGATGAGACAGTTGTTGATAATGAAGATAATGAGAAAGAGCTAGAGTTTTGGGATATTCAAGAAAGTTCCTCCATAATGGAATGTTTTTCTAGTGTATTTTATGGTATGGGGCTGGAGAATACATCCTTGGATAAATTCACGCAAAAAATGGATATCCAAGACTTGATCCCAATATTGGATATAGAAAGGCCACCATTTGATTTTTCAGCCTCACAAGCAATGCTTAATATAACAGACGCTTTACAGTTATTTGATGAACAGGATAAAAATTATGCGTTTACTCCACTTCTCATGTTATTAGAGAAAAAACTAAAAAATATCGTGCTGTTTTTGCAATACAAAGACTCAGAGAGCTTTTTTCTTTCTTCAACAAAAAATGGTAAAGATGAACAATTACATCACGTTGATAATATTTTGGGTGAGTTATCGGGCCTGACATCTCTGTTATACATTATTACAACAGTATACTTAAATTTTTCATCTTTGTCACCTACACGGTTATTACAGATCACGGATTATTTTGATGAAAATGGATTTAAATTAATCGAGTATATCGGCTTGTTATTCAGGAGATGCGCTATGGAAGAAATGTACATACGTCAATGCTTACCCGATTCGGTAAACGATGAAACAACACCTGGTGATTTATTCAATCTGCCTCCAATAAAGATATACGCTAATGATCCCAAGAAAAATGAAGTTAAAGACAACAAAACGAGTACTAAATTTAAGAACACTTACGAAACGAGATTTTTACTTTCCAAATTGCAGACTTATTCATCGATGCTTTTCAGATGTTTTCTAAGGTTAACACACACCCGTAATACTGACATTGAACTGAGCGACAAAAGTATTGAAATCAGGATATTCGATAATACGATACAACAACTAATAAACATGCTCAAAATTGGACTTACACGTGAAAATGTATCTTTTTATTTGGTATTACTTCATTTCAATACCTATGTTATGACCTACTCCAGGACAGCAGTGGCCAATAATGATATCCTTCAAACATTACCTGCAGTATTGTTTTATCAAAAAGGAGGCTATTACTTATATTCGAGTATTGTTATCAGATTGTTTCAGTATAACGAAAGCTCTAAAATACCTAGCTCTGTTGACGAGATGTATTTTGTGAAAAATACACCCGAAATCTTATCTGCAAGTTGCATTATCAATGCTCTAAGCTTCATCAACAGATCTATGAGAACGGATAATATGGAGAGTGTTAAAAATGCCGAAACATATTATCCATTTGTCGAAAAGAGGTACGACCTTGTTTCAACTCTCTCGTCGTATGTCAAAAAATTAGCCCTTGGGATGATAATCGAATTGAGTCACAATTATAATATCTTTAATTTATCTGGTAGATCGATACCTTACAATATCTATAAGGGTCTTTTAACAATAGTCTCAAATATTTTTACGTCTTCTGGTTCAGATGATAAATGCGTACTACATGAACTAAAATGGGAACTAATTCCTCCTTCATTCAAAAAAATTGAAGTTTTAATGTCTGCAGGTTTAAATAAAGATGTTGCAAAGGCTTATTTGGAAGAACACAATGATATATTTCCCACCGTGCGGGACCCATCTACGTTCAATGAAAACGAATGGGAGATATTAAAACTCAAAATAAAGCAGTACGAGTCCGATACTACAATCAAAAATTCCATTATTAAAAATAATCCAGATGAAACTACGCTTGATCAAATGCGAGAACAATTTTACAAGAATTATTTCAAAGAAACCTTTTTTAACGTGCTTCCTTTTTATCCAAAACTAATAAATTCCTTTGCACAAACTTTGTTGCAAATTTTAGATTGTATAGGGCAACCGTTAAAGATGACAGCTGAAAGTATATTTGAGAGAATAAACAAAACAAAACTGGAAGAAAAATCTACCCTATCCTCGTTGATTCATATATTTGGGATAATCCTAAACGACAAAAAAATAATGGAACATAGTTCTGATCTCTTTAAGCAATATGTCTTTTTCATTGAAACTAATTTAAAGGCTGAACATGTAAATGCACAATGGTATTCCAAAGCTCTTTATGCTTATGAAGTTATACTGGTAAAATCCGATTTACCAGTACCAGAAACATTAAGAGAAGATGTGAAAATAAAGTACTATTTACCTTCCCTACCTTTATATTACCATATCAAGGATGACGTTAGACAGCGTATATTTAATAACATTATTCGTGTGGGCGAAATTACAAACTTTTATTCTGCTGTTTCTCTAACAAGGGTATTGCTGTTGTACGGAAAATCAGAAAATAATGTCAATGATATCATAAATTCGGGAATATTAGCCAAATTATTGAAAGTAATTGGTATATACCAGAAGTACGAAAAAATAAACTTTTTGGAAGCAGCGTATTTACTCCTTGTAAGAAGATGCTTCGAATCTCCAAATGTTATCTCGAAGTTAATAAACCATGAAATTGAAAAAAGCTTTACAACAAGAACATTGGCAGCAAAATCTGACAGAGAACGTGAATTAATAAGCCTATTGGAAGAAAAGCCTCAAATTATTGCAAGAAACCCAAGAATTTTTGTTGAGAATTTAACTCGGACTACCCATTTACTAGATTATGATTCTGAAAATACATTATGGGATTTTACATTGAAAAGAGATTCTATAAGCGAACTAAAAATGCTTGATTCGACTGATGAGACCCAAAAATTGGAAGACATTTCTGGAAAGAGGAGTGGGATAATTCATCTTCTACTGTCCCAACTAATGGCAGCATCTAAAAAGGATTGGTTATCAGAACCTGCCAATATTCCATCAAATTCGAAACATGGGATTGTAAATCTAGAGAAACCTGATCCATCAAGGAATCCGGTATGTGCCTACATGATATTTTTATTGAAGCTATTAGTAGAGCTTGTAGCAAGTTACAAACAATGTAAATACGAGTTCTTAACATATGATAGACGCCACCTTTACACAGAGCATCCAAAACCTAGATCTACTTCGTTAAATTTTTTCCTTTACCAAATTTTAGATAATCCGATAGTAGATGACCACGATAAACATCAAGCTAAGAGAAGAGAAGTGATCAGTATGCTTGCAAGATCCGTAATCGTGGGATTCATTTCTTCTGTACGTGACGAAAAAAATGAGAAGTTAGACCCCAAAATTGTTGACCCAGATATGTCGTATATTAGAAAATTCACTATTGAGGTAATCATAAAGGCATTGAGATCTGTTACTGAAACAGAAAAAACACTAGAGGAAAATGTGAGCAAAATCGAGACATGGTTTAATATTATTTCTCTTATGCTATATATACAAGCACCATATCTGCGCCCATTGGTAGATTCTAATAAAACAGATGCAGACCGTTATCAAATATGTAAGCTAATGATTGAGCTGAATGTTCCTACCATGATTACTGACTGTATGTCCGTTTTTGATATTAACTATCCTTTCTGCAAAAAATTATTCAACAGCGGTGTTGAAGTATTGAATGCTATTAACACAACGAGAAGTGATTTTGAAAATTTATTTAGGGTAGAGAATCACGATGAGGAAGATGATGTCGATGAAGAAACCGATAAAGAGGATGTAACAAATATGTTCAAAAACTCGTCATTAGGAATGTATGATGTTGATGATGTCGAAGAAGACGACGAAGACGATGAAGACGAGCTTGGCAATGACTCTTTAATAGGAGAGGATGAAGACATTGCATTTGTGGATAATGATGGAAGTGGATTTGAGGTTGTATTCAGTGACGATGACATAGGCACGGAAGCAGGTGTGGAATCCGATTACTCAAACGCAGATTCTGATTATCCCGTCCAAGATGAAATTGATGGTGCCTCATTAGGTTTTGATATCGGTGACCGGGGTATTGAAATTGACATGGTTAGTTCAAATGATAGCTTTAGCGAAACAACAGAGTCATCTCAGGAAGGATCATCTGCTTATGGCAGTGAAGGTGAAAACGAAAGTGAGATTGACGTAGTAAGTCTTAGTGACAGCGATGACATCAATATCGATTTAAGTGAGTACAGTATCGAAGATTCAGACTGGGAATCTGGTATTTCCGATCTGTCATCAGTTAGTGATAATTCTAGTGAATCTGATGATAGCGATTTACATGAGGTTATCAGTAGATCTACCAATGGAAGAAGAGTTTGGACATTTGGCGACGGTGCAGAACTAGAAGACGAATCGGACACCGAATCGCGTGGAGTTTTCCAAGGCATTGAGCATACATTTAATCCAGATACACAAAATCTCTTTAGAATAAACGATGCAATGGATCTTGGTAGTAGACATCATAGATCATCGCGCAGAAATCCACGTGCCCCAATGATTCCACCTTCATTGACATTATTGAATGGAAACAGGCGAAATCAGAGTAACTTGATTAACCCGTTGAGTCCCTCCGGTCTAGAACAAGTAGAATCGGAAATTACCGAACAACTCTCTAGTATCCGGTCTGGAGTTCGTCGGAGGACTAGTAGAACTCATTTTGCCGATGTCTTACTTTCTGGTGAGTTGTATAATGATAATGCTGTTGAAGGAATTGTTTTAAAATCCTCGATATTTAGATGGAGGGATGCGTATGATATGTTTTACGATTCAAAAAACTATGGGTTGTACCTTATTAGTAATATTCTGAATAATATTTATTCCAAAAGTCTCGATCTAAATATGCGGTTGACGAAGGAGAGAAAGCAAAAAGAGCAGGAAACTGCTGATACGCACAATACTTCTACAGAAGATGAAAGTGATTTGCATGATTATTCGTCCGGTGATGACCATATCAATGGGGCTGGGGATATTTCTATAATTGAACACCGTTATCACGCTAACTCACACATAGATATAGAAGGAAATATTATCGACCATGAGCCAATCTACGTTACAATTGATGGCGCTTCAGTAGATATCGGCGGTACCGATATAGATCCTGAGTTCTTTAATGCTCTTCCAGATGATATGAGGTCCGAAGTTTTTGCCCAACATGTGGGACAGAGAAGGGCAGAATTAATCAATGATGGCGATAACAATACCCAGCATAATAGAGAAATAGATCCTAACTTCTTGGAGGCATTACCTCAGACACTGCGTAATACTATTGTAAACCAAGAAGATATCGCATCAGAAGAATTACATCACACAAATCGACCAGCCTCTTCAAATCATAGGGACAGCAACGAAGCAACTAGCCGTCATAATATTACGTCTGTCGAAAGCAATACCAATGCCAATCATATAATGCCTGAATATGTCGGTGATAGTTTGGGCCAAAATGAAGAAGAATCAAGCAAGAAAAAACACAATCGAATTTATTTTGATAATCTATTGGATCGGACAGGTATTGCAGCATTAATGAAAACAATATTCATACCCCAGCCATATATCAAGCGAGAAATGTACCATGAATTATTTTCTCGTCTTTGTTTGAGCAAACAAAACAGGAGCGATATTATTAATCTCTTATTATTAATTTTAACTGAAGGTACCTGTGATCAAGCGTCTTTGGAAAAAATGTATAATGTTATTAATTCCCGTGGTAACCGTTATACCAAACCCCAATGTAATTCTCAACGTCAACTTCCTCCTGATTGTACACCTTTAGTTGTCACTAATCAAACTATTGAGATATTACAGAATTTAATTGATTCGGATAACCGCTTGAAATTTTTCTTTATTACAGAACATGACAATTTAATGATAAACAAAACTTTAATGAAATCCAAAAAAGAGAATTCAGTGAAAAATGAAAGATGGCCAATTAAATATCTCGTTGACTTACTAGATAGAAAATTAATAACAGATGAAACAGTACTAATGGATTTACTTACAAATATTTTACAAACATGTACGAAGCCCTTATTAGCGATGGTAAAGAATTCAAAACAAAATCCAACTAAGAAAAAGTTCCAGACCCCAGATTTTGATAAGGATGACTTTGAAAAGATTGTGTCCATTATAAACCTAGATAGTTGTAATACAAAAGTGTTTCAACAAACTTTAAATACCATATATCATTTATCATTTATTGATAATGGGTTGATGTATTTCACTGAAAGACTTGTAAACAATGCCAAATCTACTGCCAATAATCTATTTTATGATCTTACACAGCTTTCTAAGATAACATCAAAAGGAGTTAACGAACCTGATACTGGTAGCGAATTAGTTCAGAAAATAATAGTCCCTAGTTCTGATCAGGCTAAGCTATTAAAGATTCTGACAGCAGTTGATTACTTATACAACCATAAAAGATGGGATGATGATCCAAACATGGAAAAGCTTTCTGATATTTACAACAAGATGGAACTAGGTAAAATTTGGGGTTCACTGAGTAAGTGTTTATCAGAGTTTGAAGAAAGAAAAGACTTAAGTACATCAGCTACAATTTTATTACCTGCTATTGAATCATTGATGGTCGTCTGTAAGCATTCTGATATGACAAATACTAGTAATCAGCTGAAGAAGATTGAGGAAGATGAGTTGGATTTTTCCAAGATTAATGTTGAAAATCTATTCTTTCCCTTCACGGACACTCATAAGAAACTCTTAAATCATATGATTCGTTCAAACCCAAAATTAATGAGTGGCCCATTTTCATTACTGGTTAGAAATCCAAAAATTTTGGATTTTGATAATAAAAGATATTATTTCATAGCAAAATTGAACATTGATGACAAGACGGCTCCAAAATTACCTGTGAGTGTTAGGAGGGAACAAGTGTTCTTAGACTCATATCGTTCATTATTTTTCAAAAATAATAATGAGATTAAAGATTCCAAACTAGAAATTACATTCAAGGGAGAAAGTGGTGTTGATGCAGGTGGTTTAACAAGGGAATGGTATCAAGTTCTCTCTAGACAGATGTTTAATCCTGACTATGCGTTGTTCTTACCTATTGCTTCAGACAAAACAACATTCCATCCGAATAGAAGCTCAGGGATAAATCCGGAGCATTTATCATTTTTTAAGTTTATTGGTATGATTATTGGAAAATCAATTAGAGATCAATGCTATTTGGATTGCCATTTTAGTAGGGAAGTTTATAAAAATATCCTTGGGAAACCTGTATCATTGAAAGATATGGAATCGATTGACCCGGATTATTATAAATCTTTGGTTTGGATCTTGGAAAACGATATAACAGATATTATTGAGGAGACGTACTCTTTGGAAACAGACGACTATGGTGAACATAAAATAATTGATTTAGTCGAAAATGGTAGAAATATACCAGTTACTAATGATGATAAACAAACCTATGTTCAAAAAATTATCGATTATAAATTGCACAAGTCAGTTCAAGAACAAATGGACAACTTTTTGTTGGGTTTCTACGCCTTAATCCCCAAAAATCTGATTTCCATTTTTGATGAACAAGAAATTGAGTTATTAATAAATGGGTTACCAGATATTGATGTGGATGATTGGAAGAATAACACCAACTACGTTAATTTTACTGCAAATAGTAAAGAGGTGAGCTACTTCTGGAGAGCAGTTAGATCATTTGACTCAGAGGAGCGTGCTAAGTTATTACAATTTGTTACTGGTACCAGTAAGGTACCACTAAACGGATTTAAAGCATTGAGTGGGGTAGGCGGTGTATGCAAGTTCTCAATTCATAGAGATTACGGATCAACTGAAAGATTGCCCTCCTCGCATACTTGTTTCAACCAACTAATTTTACCTGCTTATAACTCATACGATATGCTACGTCGTTTACTCCTTCATGCTATTACCGAAGGTTCTGAAGGGTTCGGATTGGCATAGGCGAATTATCATTTAAACAAAATGTGAAATTCATATACTATATATAGAATAACTATTATCTTTTAAACTAGCTATTACTTCTTTATTCTCTTCAGATATTTTATTTATATATAATTTGATTTTTATTACATGTTTTTTTTTTCTTTTTAACATTCAATTATATATGGGAGCTATTTCCCCTAAGAAATAGGCAGAATGAACTTGTAAAAACAGATAAGGGAGTCGCTACTTTCCTAATTCCTTTTTTATTGTCCAAGGTTAATTTCTTTTAAGAATAAAATATATCAAATATTTAGATAATACAAAAAGCACAATTTAAAACATAAAGTTTTTTGGTTTGTATGGTTCTTCTAAGTAGTCAATATCTTCAGAAGACAACTTAACGTTTAAAGCCTGTAACGCATCATCTACTCTTTCAGTGGAACTTAACCCTAAAATAGGTGTACAACCCTTAGCAATGGACCAAGCAGTCGCGATTGCAGCCATAGTGACATTCTTCCTTTTAGATAATTCTTCAACACGGTTAACTATTTGAACTTCATTGTCTTCTAAAGTATCCAAATGTCTGACTTCAATTAATCTATCGGCCTTAAATCTAGTGGTATTTGTGTTGTTAACTGGTCTTGTTAGAACACCACGTTGTAGGGGAGACCATGGAGTCAAGGCAATGTTATGCTTCTTACAGAATTGGTTCAAGTCTCTTTCGTCTTCTCTATATAACAAATTATAACATGATTGGACGTTAACAAATTGGTGCCAGTTATATTTGTCTGCGGTTAATTGCATCTCAACAAACTGAGTAGGTAACATAGATGAAGCCCCTATGTACCTGACATCACCGCTTTCTACAACGTAATTTAAGGCTCTCATGGTCTCCTTAATTGGAGTATGAGGATCAAATCTATGGATTTGGAGAACATCAATGTAAGTTCCCAATCTCTCAACTGAATTCTTAACTGCATCTAAAATATGTTTACGTGATAAACCTTCACTATTAACTAAATCCAATTGAATAGAAGCATCTCTATTAGCTCTGTCAGCAGAAAGAGGTAGAGCTTCGTCAGTAGCGAAAAAAACTTTAGTCATAATAATGACAGTCTCCCTTCTAATATTGTACTTTTTTAAGAATTCACCAACTAATCTTTCACTCATACCGTTGGAATAGACATCAGCAGTATCAAATGTACGCAAACCACTATCGTAACAATGTTTAAGAATGGTAAAAACCTTTTCCTTATCTTCTTCGACCCATTCAGACCAGAACTTAGTACCATAAGACATACAACCAATGATGATTGGTGATATCTTGATACCTGTATTACCGAAAGGAACTTGCTTGGCTAAAGACATTATAATTTGTTTTCTTATAGTCTGCTTTTAAATAATTATTTGTTGAGTATTCAGAAAGTCATTTATAAAATAAAATTATTTGAATGAAATTATCAGAATGCAATTATCAGAATGCAATTATCAGAAAGAAATTGTATTTTCCATTTGGGAATGAGCTAAGTCGTGCCAATCCCTTTATATATGTTGAAGAAAACTTAAGTAATTTTAAGGATCTGATATTACTTAAGTATGTTGTCGGCCGAAACAAATCGTACTACAATTGAAATTTTGCAGTATCTCCGAAATCATGTGCTGACATTCATTCGTTTTTCGGCCGAAGAAAACAATAAGAAAAATATTACGATAGGTTGTACGAATCAATAATATAGGGGTTCTTCGAGGGTTTCTTTTGAAGTGGAAGGTTAGTTTAATATTCCATACGAAGATATAGTCAGACAAGTATACTCAAGAAGTATTATTCCGAGAGACTAAAAGTCGCAGTCGGTGATTAGGCTGTTCTAATACTGTAATAATTATCAGTTAAGCTTTTTAAAAAACGGCACGACATTTTCATACAAAGGTGCCACCCTGTGACAGATATATCCTTCTGTTTATAGAATGTGAATGAAAACAGGAAATTATCTTTAATTTATGTTTTTATTATATAACACAGCATGTTTACTAATCATATGACAAGCACTGCCAAGACTATTGTCGAAAAAGCTTGTTAATAATTCTGTTTAATCTATTTTTTTATATATTGTATTTAGCACTCTACAACTATTTCTCAAAAACCAATAGTTGTAACTACTACAGAATTGATATTGCGATTCAGGTCTAACAGTCTCTTGCTCGTCATAGCCTTTCAATTCACTATTTATATAGAGTGTGACCTCTGAGAATGAAAAGAGATTGGACTGGGTTGAACGGTAAATTTGGAACAGAATCCCATATTCAGTTTACATAATTGTATTCTTCATCCTACTAGTAGTTTGGCTATCAACAAATATGTAGGCAACTAAATGTATTTGACAAATGTCGACTGATGTAACTGTAAGTACATAATATGTATTTCGCAAGGGGTGTAGCAGTAAGCATTTAATATTTTTGGTAATGCTGGAATATTATATTTTGACTAATATGACCAATGGATGTCGGAAATAATAAAGTAACAGAACTATATTACTACACTATGAATTATAGTATTCGTTGATAATGGCACACTCCAAACGCCTTCTTGCAAACCATCACTAGGATTTTGAGGCACTATAATAAATCAAACTCTTTCCTAAAAAGGAAACCTTTAAAGACAGAAAATTTTTCAACATGTCATCGATGGATAAGTGTCATAATCATGACAATGACAAATCCACTCGAATATATGGAATAATAATTCAGACTTGAATTAAATAACTTCTATTATTTAAATTGCAGAGAATCTGAGTTAGAGTTTTTACTCTCAGTTGATTCTTTAATTTCTTGTTTGTTAGTTAAATGTAATTCGGACATTTTTGATATGATACTTGATCGGTTATTTTAAATTATATAATCTTCAAATTACTTAATCATAAACATTTCTTTACAATATTTTTGGACTAAGTGTCACAGTAAGTTACTCTTAGTTTCTGACATAAATGTATAATATTATGTAAATTAGAATTAAAAGAAAGGGACGACAAATTCCAGCCTAAACCTTTCAGAATAAAAATACTGTTCACTAATTAATTAACAATGAGTAGTCAAAATACTAATGAACCGTTACGTAAGGAAGATTACCTAATAGATGAGAAGCTGATTAAAAGAAATTAAAATTATATAAATACGAGTCATTCTGAACTTACTATCTGAGTTAAAATTCATTCGTTCTGTACATTAAATAAGAAATAACAAATCACTTACAAAATTAGAACAAAAGGAACTCATACAGTTACTATAAAACTTACTATCACCGAAATAATCTTCATTACCAATCAATACTTACTTAATATGCAAAACTAATCCGAATCTAACATCAATATGTCTGCTTCAGCTCAGATTTCTGTCGGAAAACTGGGAATTAGAGAATAATAATAGTATATATATTTACTGTAGGTCAGGACTAGGTGTCCGTTGCTAGCAGCAGAGCTCCTCTCCCTCCTATCAGAGAGAGATGTGAGAAAGTGTAATATATAATTCTATATAATTTGGAAAACGGGTTCCTTTATATACAGAAATTTTCACAGCAATATCGCATTGTACGAAGATCACTGTGTGTCACACTGTGATATAATTTCCAACAT